>JAECUM010059490.1:0-13023 GCA_016617855.1 Megalonaias nervosa
GAGAGAGAGAGACTGTATCAATTGTGTGTGTCTTGAAGTACCGTACTGAGACCAAGGATCTCTCGCACTGGAGGGGATGTTAGGTTTCGGTGCTGCAGCTTTCCTTGACCAATGTGTCTTCCGATCTCATTGGAGCATTTAGTTTATCATCTGGAATCATTTCTTGTAGCATTTTTCTTGTCATTTTTGGACGGCTTGTTTTGCTTTACTGCTGAAATACATTCATATTTGTTCACGTTATAAAGGCGTTGTAGACGGCACAACATTTCCTGCAATAGTACGCTCAAGATATATGTATAATTATTCGTTGTGACCACTATTACGCCGTCGTTTACTTTATATTCTGATAGATGGGAATTTCTTTTAGGCCATTATGCCTAAAAGTGTTTATCATCCTTTACGTTACCTAAATCATTAAATTCTGTTTTTAAATCTTCTTTTTTAGAGTTCTTGCAGCCGATATTCAAGACCAGTATCTATATCAAAATAGCCAGTGTAATCGGTAAGGGGACGTTTCTTCATCTGGAGCATTGGGATTATCTCAGTCAGTCGTTGACAGATCTGGATCTTCTCGGTGATGCCGGTATTAAGGTTTGCACGACCAAAAAACAGCGCCACCTGTATATCGCAGACGCGTTTGGTAACGGGTTATTTGTGCCGCTGGACTAACAGATAAAACATGACCATATGCCTTTGTACCAGTCACACCTTTCAGAATGATTTTCCTTTGAGCTGAAGTGCAAAGACTACGGTAAGGTAATCAAGAGCACGAACCATTTGTCCAGGTCGTGATGGGCACAGCAAAAAATAATTGAAACAGCATGACTAATAGCACCCACCCTAAGTACAATTAGTATAAACTCGTAGTCTTACTTGATCATTAAAAATGATGGTAGAAATCATAAAGTTTTGTTTGCCTGGTTTTCAAGCTTTACTTGCTTGTCTTGAGTTGTAGGAGCGTAGAGACCAAAAGTCTTATCTGGGTTCTTTATGTAGTGAATCTCCATTACTTGTACTCTTCGTCTTCCATTCAACTGTTCCAATTTCTTTGATCTGTTGTTTTAATTGAACTCCGCAGTTGTTCTCTGTAGGTTATTAAGGGCGGTAACTCTCTAACTCATTCATCACCAGATATATTAGGATTCAACTATTTCTTCTTCAACAATTGCTGATGCGGTGGCGAAAAGAAATGAAATGTTTGTTGTCGATGGACACATTATCAATTGTGGTGAGGGTCTGAGAGATAGTTATTAATAACACAGATGATACTGCTGCCACTTATTATCTAAAATCTTTCAAATAATCTTTAAAATTTTTAAAATGACAGCCAAAAATAAAATATTCTTTCTACCAGATATATATTATTGTTATATTAATATCTTATATTCTTTGAAACA
The DNA here is from genome assembly GCA_016617855.1 of Megalonaias nervosa. Classification (NCBI taxonomy): domain Eukaryota; kingdom Metazoa; phylum Mollusca; class Bivalvia; order Unionida; family Unionidae; genus Megalonaias; species Megalonaias nervosa. The sequence continues at coordinate 1,398 of JAECUM010059490.1, forward strand.
AAAAGAGGATTTAGAATCCTGTTGCAGATTCATTATAATAGTAGGACGTTGATTGTTTTTAATCCCACGTAAAATGTTATACATGATGGAATCATATTAGTATTGGTAAGATAAAATTACAAAACAAAAGTAAATATAATCTTTAATTGTCTAATTGACTGTTAGAATCTATTGTGATGGAGCATAGTTAAATCTTTAAATGTTCAGCAATGTCTGGGGCAGAGAGGAAGACTGTAAAATATCCAGCCAGTTTGATATTTCATTGGCAACAGATAACATAATGGGTCCTAACTGTCTTTTTTAAATATGTTTTATTGCTCTTTTTTGGAATCCTGTGATAATTCCAATTGGATACTCCTAACACTTCGCAAGGCAAAAAGGGTACAGCAAACGTATTCCGGCATAATTTGGTTCTTTGAGCAAACTTTTTTTTTGCAATTATCGTTTCCTCTTCCAATATTCTAATTCCATCAAACAACGCACTATTATTTACATCCATTTCCAATTTAAATTCGGTTTACTTCGTTTTGAACTTTATAAATTCCACCACAATCTTGAAAACATCTGTTTATGTTGTAAATTTTTGCTCTAAACTAATTAATTAGATAAATTTTAATAAGATATCTTTAATTTCAAACGATTTATACATTTGTCATCATTACTACATTGCACCACCATGATATGTTTAACAAAGGTTTAGTCAATATATTCTTTGATTGATATTTTAGATTGTTCAACCCCGAATGTACAGTAAAATCTGAAATAGATAAATCTTATGCTGTTTTCATATCTCTAATTGTGTTTACAATAATACTTAATTTGTTTTCATTGTCTTCAATGTTGTATTTGATTGTTGTTTTTTTTTTTTGTGTTACTTCCATTATAGGATTTAATTTCTTAGGCTGTTAAGTTTATCACTACTTGGGCTAAATCTTTTTACGTTTTTTAATATCTTAGTCATTTTGTTGCATTTCTTTATTTAAGTACACAAATGCGCCTATCTCAGAGTCAACCCTCATTTTGATGCGTTGTACAAATTGAATAACATCATGGAAACCATCTTCTCTTTCTCTAAGTGTTTACAAGGCTTGCAAAGCATTAATCAATGTGTAAAATCATTGCTTAAACAAATCATTCTCATCAATATTTCCTACTCTTATGAAATTTTGCAAATTTGAGATATTTTATATAGCTTTCAGTACCACTGTGTTCAGTAAGAGATAATTTGTATGACTTGTTCCCCGCAAGTCTTACTACCTTTCAAGATATTATTCAACAAAAGTCTTGCTTATATCAGTTTGAACTCGTTTTTAAACAAAAGTTTTATTTCCTACAGTCGATATTTTGTTTTGAATCTCCTAGATCAGAAATACGATTATGGTTGAGGTTTAGGTTATTGCTAACTAACTGACCTAATGTGACCTATTTATCATCTGTTTTGTATTAACACATAAAGACACTGATTAGTACCTATATTGATATCATAAGTGTTCATTGACTTTACCATTTATTGTCGTAGTAAACATATGTTGTATGCATACCGTAGAAGTCTATCACGCTTATATCTTCATCATCCATCCTCACATTTAGTCTGTTAATAGTACCATATTTTACTTATTTGTAATAAATATTAGCATTGTATGAATAGAGAAATCATGAAACACATTTCCTTAAGGTAAAAACTTGAACATAGCAGAATTGTTACGACTGATGTAGCTGTGTGTGTATGTATGTGTGTGTGTGTGTGTGTGTGTTATTCATTTGGTCAAGATAAATGAACACATATTTGGCAGGTGTCTGTTTGAATATCTGGGTTTCAATCCTGACCATTCTGAGTCTTGTTTGGTCATATAAGCTGTTTAATCGTTACTTGGAGTGATTTTAACTCTGAGTATCGTTTCAATCACTGAAACTCAATACTTTCTTGGCTGTCACCATTTGCAGTAATTTCCTCTTTAACTTTGTTCATCTACATTTCGCGCTTGCAGTACCCATCGAAAATTAAAACAGACACTGTTGCAGACTTGTCATTTATATAATATAAGCTGTTCTTGAGTTTATAAAAGATATCGTGGCAACGAACACCTAAATCTATTCACTGTACTGACATTGGTAGGATTACCTTACCTGTTATCAGTTGGACAGATTAGGCAGCTTACATAATTAAATATTCCTTTACTGAATAAATACTTTGTTCTTTAGAAGTCCATATATTATGCGGTATTCTATTGTTAACTGGCTAAAAACCACTGGAATCATTTATTGAAATCATTAGTTCTACAACGTCTTCTGTATCCATCATTTGTGATGGACCTAATCAAACTTCAATGGATTTTCAAAGGTAAGATATATGCAACAATAAGAGCAGAAACTATAATTGCATAGTATGATGTGTTGGTGATCTTATCATTTGCAATCAACATCCTGTTATTTCTCTAGCTAACGACGTTTAAGCAGTTTTGGTCGTGCATTGTAAGATACTAATATGATTGGATTTTGTCCAGTTTCCGATATTTTATTCTGTATTGTGTTTTAGTCGTACCAAAAGTCTTCCGATACTAACCGATTTTTGTTAACATTGTGGTAATTCTTTGTAATAGAAGGTTAAACGGATGTGCTGAAATTGCACATGGTAAAACGGTTCTCCAGGGAAAAGGCCTAATTGACTGCCTATTTAAAAGCATTGCTGTGCCTTCTTTGAATGAAATTTGAAAGATGTTTGTGACTGAATAAACATGTATGCTAATTTCATTATCTTTCATTATGTTTGGAATCCCCAACACAAGCTCATACTCATTTAGACTGTATCTGTTTCTGAGATTTGTGATGTATTTTAAATCAGCTGCATCATCCACAAAAGCCGAAAGCACAGTAAGCACAAGCCCCGAGAGAAACCGCGATTAATACATTTATTGAATGATTCAATGATAATGGATATATATGTATAGATGGAGACTATCAATGTTTCAAATCTAAGAAGAAACACACCAATGTTTTTCGTAAGTTCAAGACAACTCAATTTTATCACTATCATCACAGTCCAGAAAATTTACACAGATTAAGAGATGAAATAATGTTGTCCTTTCGAGGAAAGCGCATTCTTTTTCTATGGGCAAGGCTTCAATAATGGAATGACAATATTTATCTGAAAATTCAAGAAGTTTATCATGGGATGTAATGATACATGAGCATGACCTTTCGTCCTGTGTAAAATATAGTTTCTTGGGTAACAAAAAACAAAACCAAACAACAACCACAACACAACTCCAGTATATTACTCAACTAAAATATAAAGAGATTTGATGGATTAACCACCCTTGCTGCAATCGCACAGTAAAGCATCAGAATTATGTAACCCATGTGTTTTTTCAGTGTAAGGAAGTAACTCAAATAAATGAGTCCCATTGCACTGAGAGTGCTGCGGAAGTGTACTCCACTGATCCTGTCAATTTAGAATTGTTCACTAGTAGAGCTTAACATAGTTATTATTTTAATACATATATCTTTAAAACGTAGCAATTTAATAGAATCCATGGCGCGGAGTATTTTACATCCCTCAGCAGACCGCTTTGGTAGCGTAAGTGGTTAGTGCGTCCGCCTTGGATGCAGGAGGTCACGGGTTCGAACCCCGGCCAAACCAAACCAAAGACTAATAAAAATAGTACTACTAGAAGCTACCTCGCTTGGCGCTCAGCATTAAGAGGTTAGTGTTAGGACTGGTCGTCCAGGTGTCAAGGTAATGTGACCGGGTGGGACATGATGCGACAAATATGCTCTAGTGCTAGACAACACTAAACTGCTACACTGCAGACATCGTAGCGATATGACTAAAATTGTTAAAGCTACGTTAAACTATAAATCAGACACACACATACACACACACTTTTCTCTCTTGCTAATATTATTTTTCGTCTAAGCGAATACACCATTTGAAAAATCATACAGTGATAGAGAGTCTCCTACTTGAAGTTTCATACGGGTGGAGACGACACAATGTATTCGGCAAGGCAAGATCGCTTCGTAAACTGTGTCATTGAAAAAGTAGCAAATAATTGTTAAACCATTTTTGTGTTACTTTGAAATTTAAATAACAAAAAAAAAAAGGTTCGTGGAGATGAATCATTTTGCTTAAATTGACTTTGGTGCATATTCTTAGTAAACTTTAAAAATACACCTTTTTGGTTTCTGTTTCAAAGACATTATACCTGTGAACATCTTTGCTAAGAATGTCTGTTCCTAGTATAGCCCTCTTCCTCGTCATCTTCTGCCATCAACGACGACAAACAACAGCACGACTAACATTATAGCTATTACTACTACTACTACTACTACTACTACTACTACTAGCATTAATTTTACATATTTCTTCGTGGACGATCATATTCAGCAGTTACAAGAAAAACAACAACTATAACAAGAAGAAAAATAACAAGAACTGCTACTACTTCTACCATCATTTGCATCATTCGGTTGCAAATGCCAGTAATCCATCAGAAATATCATTAACATTGCAATGATCTCATATTTAGCTACACGTTTACTGTGGGGAAGATGTAACTCGAGCGTGGGGCAAGCAGAGTTCCATTAGTTACTGCTCTTAAAATGCTGCAGAATACATAGTTCTATCCTCGTCAAATTGTCAGTCAAAGATTGCTCTCTATGGCAGTCTGTGATACGGCTTCTAAAGTAGAGTAGAATATATGTATATTATGAAAAAGCAATTGTTACCAATACGAATTGATAACTGTTGTTTGCGATGAAGAGTCAGAGAGATAGTGAGGAAATATTGAATGAATGTTTATAATACTGAGTGAATCATGTTTTCTGATTCGCACAAAACCATTGAATAATGTCTTACAACCTTTCATTATCATTTGAGAAATTTTCCTAATCTGATGAATTTCCTAGAGAGGGGCTAAAGCGATGAAGCTGGAATGAAGTTCGGGGTTGGTGGGGTTTTTGAAAAGAATTTGCAAATGGCAGGGTTGTGGATGTGTAAGTGGGACGGCGTCAACAACGTAGCAAAGCTTATTTCTGCTGAAAAAAGTCTCAAATGAGTAAACTATATAAACGTCGCTTACCAAAAGAAGTAAATACAGTTCACGGCAAATTCTGATCGTCAATATTTTTGCTATTAAAGCATATTTTATGTCCATTTTATTTAAAAGAATTTTCCAATACCGTTGTACGCTGCTTACTAATTGCATGTAATAATATGTATACACTTAAAATTATTTTTAACATTTTGAGTAAACTACACAAATTTCAGCTCAAAATGCCTAATTATGATATGATACGTACGATGCACGAATATCATCAATATTGACAGTCTTGTCAAGAATTGTAACTTTAATAACATATGAAAGATCTTTGACTCTCGTTTTATTTTAAGTACACACGTGGATTATCAATGTCTTTGATCTTTGAGCTTGAGCTTGAATTACTTGTTCAGAAAATTTTAAGATAAGTGTGTTCAGGTCTTGGCTGACTTCGTTATCTTAGTTTCTGAAAAAGGTGTCTCGATGAGTAAAGCCGTTTCATATTACAGTAAATATTTGAATTATGTCTAGTAGAAATTCCATCTTATGCTTTTAAGAGGCGCCGCCTTCTCATTAAAAAAACAAATAAGAAAGCTTTTATCTAAACTTCATGTCCTTCTAAAACATGATAATGTGATACTTCAATACCCGAATATTTAAAATCAAACCACAAGAAGTGTAAATACTAAATCAGTATTGTGAGCGCCAGCAAAATAACAGTCGGGTCAGGTTAAGTGCACAGCAATGTTGATTTACCAGTCAAAATGATCTTTTCCAGACAAAACCGGAATTTACCTGTCGTGATTATTGGTTTTTATCCAACACATGCAAGAAATTTCAATGTTCACAAGAGGCGATGTCTTTTGAGCTTCGTTAAAGTTGGAATTACATGTCAAGCTGAAATATGAGTACACGTTTACTTAGTATTATCTTCAGATTAATTGTGGTTGGGTTCAAAAAAAGAATATTTAAATAATTAAATAATATTTAAACAATGATTACATGATAATTGCAGGATGCCTGCTTGATGAGTGCCAGAACTCAAGCTATTCGTCCACTCGTACTATAGGCTTCCAGGTGTTTACTTACATAGTTAAACTATTTTTCTCCTTTCTTCAGTACGAATCAATATTAAATGAGTGAATAATTGGTTGAATTAACGAATACGGAATAAATGCAAGGTGTAGCCAGTTGAAAACAAATTTTTGAACGTCTACGTGCTTTGCGATGTACACGAGAAAAGAATAATAATAAGACAATCTTGCAGGTTTCTTGCGTAGTAGGAAAAGTTTCTTTTTCCCCAGTGAAAAGGCGATCTATACTAAGATTTAACTTATGGTTTTCTTTAAGGACTGGTCTCTTAGATGGACATTAAAGAAGGAACTGTTTGTATTGCTTAATCAAGTGAAGGGGTCTTCAAATACTTATATTGACCTAATACTTCAAAAAGAGGATAGTGCTTGGAAACAAAACCAAATGTTTAAGTTAGTATTAATTTCTTTCTCACGGGAAAAAAAGAGGTCTTCACCTATTTACATCCTTCCAATACCTTTCTAGCAAAACGTTAAAATTGAGATGTGTCATCTTGAAGAGTAGTAATAAAATATCCCCAGGCATAACTAGAGTATGAAGTTTATAAAGAATATGTTCCCAAAGTGAAACGCCATTAGCAAACTACAGTGAGATATTTATCTTTCAAAACACAGACGATATTTCAATACTTGTGAGGTTGATTTTCCATATTTAACCATTAAGTAAAGGATTTATCCGAATAATGCATATTTTACTGTTTTTCTTGGTTTTTACTGCACTTATCTAACACATTTCACGTCGAAGAAATGTTAAGTAATGTTCTTTCCCAGAGACACATCGAAGCAGACGACTTAGATTACGTGTCCAACGCTCTCTCAACTTATCTACGGTGGTTTCACAGGATTTTATTATCATCGATAATGCAATAGGTGGCATTTCAAGGCCGATGTAATAGAGCAGATTAAACATAAAATACATTGTGTTATCAGTATACAAAAGGTGTTAAATGTGTGACTCCTTTTTAAAATTTTTTAGCAATGCACTTGTTAAAAAGAAACATGCTCCTAGCATACTTTTATACCTGATGTCCCATCTAACGCTATCAAAGGAAAGTATTGTGAATATTATTAAATGACAATGTAGTGTTTTAAAACACTCAACGACCTGAGATAGTGGAATCGTAAAATCATTTTGACAGAGCGGACACAAAAATAAAACTATTTTATAACCGGTGCATAAGGAGTGCACATACCTATTGATTAAAGACATCTGCGAAGGACTTCATATCTTGACGTCTGGGTCGCGGTGTATTCAAATCCAGTGCCCCCAGATAGTGAATCCGTGCAAAGGTGATTTTTGAATCTCCATTTTCCTAGCATTAAAACTTTTGGTTTTGTTTCCAATAACTAGTATCTTTGAACTACAAGGATAAATTGAATTTTGAAAAATCATTCCGAAGATAAAGAAAAATAAAACTATCTCGAATTAACTAGCTTGTCGAATGTATGGCGATTTATTATCGGTGTGTACCTGGCATTGTTTATCTTGCTTTTTTTTAGTTACATTTCTTAAAATAGTTACCTGTTGCGATGTTAGATTACGATTGATTAAATATATAAACGAAGTCCTTTTGCAGTCACATCGCAAATCCGATTCACTCTTGAAATCAATCAATTAAATTTTAGATTTAAATTTACAGATTTTTTTAAAAACATATTAAAATTTAGTTAGAAAGCAGGGGGAGACTTTTATTCTGATTAAAGCAGAAGATCTGAACCATAGATCTTGCCGATGGAAAGCGCTGTGACTGATTAATGTGCTTATTATGTTCTTATTATTTAAACTTTAATTATCTTTGCACTATCGAAAGAGCTAAATGTTCTGTAAAAATTCAAAACAAATTGCGAACAGAGAAAGCAATAAAAATAATAATAATAATAATAAGAAGAAAAATAACAATAATAATAATAACAATAATAATAATATCCTTTATTTATTCAAGGTGAAATAAATAGCAGATTTGTGGTCTCGTCTGGGAAACGAATTTCACAGAAATTGAAATCGTTGTGAAACATAAACTCATTTTATATCGGAATTATCTTAGTCTCTGATGTCAATTATTTTACATAGGGCAACCAGCAAGCTTTCCTAATGTCAGCTAAGGTGGAGAGCTTTATTTTAAACCATAGTCAGGAACGGCTAGAGTTCTTGAAAAAGGACGAATTGCTTCAACTTCCCAGACAATACGATCTTTCAGATGCAAAGCAATCTTAATTAAAACAAGAAATAAAAGTCATTTTCGTTCAGTATTTGGTAGAAAAGAATATTTTTTATTATAAAAGTGCTTTGAATTTGACTAGTTAGTCCACATCTGGCTATAATTTGCAAGATATGGAATTGAATTTAAAATACAAGAATAAAATGAAGTTAATAAATCTTGAGCTTGAGGAGGAGGAAAGGGAGAAACAATTAGAAATTCAAAAAGAAGTGAAAGAAAGGGAATTCAACATGAAAATGCAGTAAAAAAAAAAGAGATGCAAATGCAGGAAAAAGAAAGAGAGATACATGCAAGAGATGCAAATGAAACTGCAATTATAAAGAGAAGAACGTGAAAGACAATTTCAGAAAGAAGAAATGGAAATAAAATTGCAACTACAAAAAGAAGAGAGAGTGAGAGAGAAATGCATGTAAAATTAAAAGAAATAGAAATGGCTTTTGATGTTACAAAAATGTATTAGAATGGTACTCATTTTAAAGAAAATGGTGAAGACCAGTTTTTTTTGTATCTCTTTTTGAAGAAATAACAGCGACTTCAAAGTAGCCAAGGGAGCACTGGACTTTGTTATTACAGAGTGTACTCATTGGCAAAGCTATTGATGTATATACTTCACTATCAGCAGAAGCAAGTACTGATTAAGATCGAGTCAAGGAATGTATATTGATCTCTTTTGAATTGGTACCTGAGGCATATCGACAGAGATTTCGGAATTGTAAAAAAGAAAATAGCTAAACCCATGTCGATTTTGCTGCGGAAAAGAACAACTATTTGATCACTGATGTGCAAATAGATTGATAAATATTATGACAAGCGTAGACAACTCATATTATTCGAACAGTTCAACAACTGCGGCGATAGTGGCGTTAAAATTTACATTGATGACCACGATATAGATACTTTACAAAACGATGCTCGTACAGCTGATGAGTAGTCCCTGGATCACAAAGTTTAGTTTGTCAATAAGTCCACCTCTCATTAAATGGTTAGTATGAAACCGAATCAATTTCAATCAAGTACTTACAAATTCCAATCTGGTACAACTAATCAGAATCCAATGTCTGATAAGACTGATCAGAAATCCTTTTCTCTTCCTACGCGCACTTAGTGCAAGAAAATGGGGCATGTTCTTTCTGATTGCTTTAAATTATAAAAAAAATGAAACAGTATAAAGATAGAACAGTTCCGAATGCGCTTGTTTCTCATTGGTCAAGGTCATGGTCATGTATTGGAAACAGTCTTGGTCTGATTCTATTATGGAGAATTATGAACCATTCATGTCGAAGGATTTTATATCACTTATTGGATATTCGAGCAATCCTATCCTTATTAAAACATTAAGGGACACAGAAGCTTCACAGATTCTTTTATTGTCAGGTACTTTGCTTTGTCTGAGAAGTCTTCTTCTTCTGAAAGTGTTCTTGTTCAGGGAGTAGAGTGCAGTTGTATTCAAATTAATTTAACATCAGACTTAGTTTCAGTGCCTGTGACTGTTGGCGCCGTGAATACTTGAACCATTGAGGGTGTTCATTTATTGCTAGGCAATGACTTAGCTGGAGATAAGATTGAGGTTAATCCACTTGTAACGGTCAAGCCTTGTTTGGATCAAAAGGCTGATCCTATTGAAAATGAAATCCCCGATTTCTATCCCGCTTGTGCAGTTACTAGAACTATGGCGAAAGCAGATCTTGAAAATGAAGTAGATCAGGAAACTGTTCCTTTGGCTGCCACATGTATTAGTCAAGTTTTTGATGAGGTCACTTTTACTTCTGTTAATGATCAATCTAAAGATATTGATCATTGTGATCCTCTTTTAACCAGGGTGACAAACGACAATCACTTGTCGTCCAAGAGGAAAAAGATCTAGAGATCTACCGTTGGTTTCAGAGGGCTACTAGAAAAGCTGATTCAGCATTGGTACCTAAGTCATATAGACAGGAAATTCTATGTATAGCCCGTGAATATCTTTTGGCTGGTCATTCAGAAGTCGTCAAGACTTACAACAAGGCCTTACATCATTCTTATTTGCCGGATATTAAAAGTGATGTTTTCAAGTATTGTAGATCTTGTTTTACTTGTACATTGGCCAGTTTAGTTCATTGAAGAGGATTCTGACATTAATCGCTTAGATTATGTCTTTCATTGTGAAATGGCTGCAAACAATCTTCTGTCGCTCACTCAGAACTGGCACTGAAGCAGGACAAAAATAATATGGTAAGAACAGTTCAACCCAGTGATAAAGATCTGTCTCTCTTGCCAATACTTCAAATGCTCTTCAAGCTAGATGTAATGGTAGTTACAAAGTTAAACAGAAAGTGATTTAAATTATATGAACACGCCTGGGAGGCGGAAACAGAAATAACTCTGCCAACAGTTATATAAATATTTTGCAGGAGTATGTTGATCGAGATAGCTTTGTAAGTCATTCGATAAAATCAGTTATTCCTGTACCACACAACAATGAGTTCAATGAGACATACAACAGGAATATAGTGATTTTGGTTCAACCAGTCTTCAAAATTCTGAAATATTAAAAACCCTGGACAATAACCTTTCGCGTCTACAGCCAGAGGAGAAGAATGAGTTAAAGCAGCTAATATGTGAATATGAGCACTTACTCTCAGATGTTCCAACTCGAACAAACACAATTTCCCACGATGTCGAAATTGTAGATTAAAATCCTGTAAAACAACACTCTTACAGGATGAATCCGCTTAAGTAGGAATGTTTTAAGAAGAAAATTGAATATTTGTTTGCGAATGATTTTATTGAACCAAGCAAAAGTAATTGGAGTTCGTCGTGTATTATTGTGCTGAAACCAGATACTTCTTTCCGTATGTGCACAGACTACAGAAAAGTGAACAGTGTCACCAAAACAGACTCATTTCCAATACCAAGAATTGATGACTGCATTGACAGGATTGGAAATGCAAAATATGTCACTAGGTTTGACCTGTTAAAAGGATTCTGGCAGTTTCCCCTTACGGACAGAGCAAAAATCACCTGGAAACTATCCAGAAATTCTTCGTTCGCTTGAGTGAGGCAAATTTGACAGTCACTCTAAGTAAAGTGAATTTTGCCGAGCTTGTGTCAAATTTTTGGGACATACTGTGGGGCATGGTCAAGTTAAGCCAGTAGAAGCTAAGGTTAAAGCTATCTCTGAATTCCCTGTGCCAATCAGTAAAAAACAACTTATCCGATTTTTCAGTATGGCTGGATATTATCGTAAATTTTGCTTGAATTTTTCCATAACTGCTGAGCCCCTGTGTATTTGATTAAT
>JAECUM010059491.1:0-34809 GCA_016617855.1 Megalonaias nervosa
ATATCTAAAGTAACAGCGCCGCAGTGAAATTGTTACCGTTAGAGAAAATTATGTAATCTAATAAATAAAAATGTCTGTCAAAAATCATCTCGATTTAACAGAAACTTATGACAAGGACAACACCGTAACAGAATTTGAATATATTGACTATCTCGACGAAAATTCTAATGAGCCAAATAAACCTGGTGTCAGAACATTTAATACCCGAGATGAAGATGTATTTCTGCTGCCACACAAGGCAATGTTGGAAGTTCGTGGCCAGATTATGACAGTAGCTGTTCCACCTGTCGAAATTGCAGCCGGAACAGAAGTAGCTCTTGTAAATAACGGCTGGTGTTTATTTAAAAGTGCCAGATATCAGCTGGCCAATCAAACTGTTGAGGATATTTCAAGTCACTTACAAGTTGCACGTACAATCTTAAATATTATTTCGTTTTCCGATGATTACTCCAGATCGACTGCAACTAATATGATGTGGTTTAAAGATACTGGACGTGGTTTAGCCGCATCGACCGCTGCAGATTTTCCAAGTGTAAGAACTTTTCTTATTGTTAATGCATCCGCGCTAGGTATAGCCGCACCAGCCGCAAACGCTAATCAAGACGCTACAAGAGTCTCGCTTACTGCTGCTTGTAATAATCTTGGTATAACACCACCAGGAGCAGCTGTAGACGGTGTTGCAATGTTAGATTTAGTTAACGCGAAAATTAGCATAAGAAATGTACGTTATAATGAAGGTTTTGCTAGAAGAAAAGAACTTGCAGAAGGATCACGTCAAATTACAATGATGCTGCTATTAAGTATGATTTTCGGCCTTTGTCGCGATTACAACAAAGTATTTCGTGGAGTTAAACATACACTTATTTTAGATCGAGCAGAACAAAACGACTGCCTGTTTAGGTCAGGCGGAGCTGATGTACAATTTATCATAAACAAACTTGCGTTATGGATGCCGCGAATAACACCATCAGTCATAAAAGCGTCAGAATTAAATAATACACTTGATAAACTCTCAAACAAAATTCATTTTCAGCAACATAAAATATATCAGATGGCAGTTCAAAATACTACCGACTACACATGGTTAGTTACAACAACATCAAGTGAACAACTGCCGAGGCAATAATTTGTTGTATTTCAGCAACAAGCACGACGTGGTAACCAACAACAAAATAACGCAATATTTGATAATACTGATGTTAGACGAATACATACTAGACTAAATGCAAAGCAATATCCAGAACGAGCAATAGAATGCAATTTTACCAATGACGCTAATAAAAATGTTACTCGACCTTACACATACCTGCTCGACGCAATACAAAAATATCAAGATGTTGGAGATGGATCTCAGATATCAGTAGAGGAATTTCGTACACTTTATTCAATATTTCATTTTGATGTTAGTAAACATAGCGAGCGAGCAGTTGATTCGACAGCTGATATTGAAATTACCTGGACACTTGGAGCAGTTCCGGTAGCAGCGTTGTACGTGTACGCGTTAGTGATCAGCGACAGATCTATTACGATTGATTCTGTTGGAGGTAAAATGACAGTACAAGTTTGAATGCAAAATTACTCAGAAAATTATAAATAATTTTCCCAATTTTCTAAGTTTAATCTGTAATCTGTATATAATGACAAAATATATTGTAAAAGAAATATATTTGACTGATGGTCAAGTTAAAAAATTATCAGCTGCTGTTGCAAAGCAGAGGCAGGTATCATTAAAAATCAACCCTGAAACCCAAGCAGGTGCTTTGGGTACCTTAACAAAATTAATGTTAACCAAAAAACAAGTAAATAAGTATAACCGCAGCAAAATCTCTAGAGATTTTGTAGGAAAACCTTTTGTTTTAAATTTAAGTGCCACACAAATAACAGCAATGGCAAAACATGGCGGTTTCTTCGTCCGGCATTATCTGTAATGGCCAGAACGTTAATACCAAAACTTTTACCGGTGTTAGGTACATTAGGACTAGCAGCAGCGTCTGGAGCAGTATCTGGCGCAACGAAAAAGGCAGTTGAGGGCAGTGGTGTCGTCCGCGGTAGTTGTATTGTTGGCAGTGGTATTGTTGGCAGTGGCATAAAGAAAATTTTCGTTCAATTTTTTAGTTTAATGTTTCGTTTAACTTTTTAGTTTAATTTTTTAGTTTAATGTTTTGTTTAACTTTTTAGTTTAATATTTCCTTTAACTTTTTAGTTTAATGTTTCGTTTAACTTTTTAGTTTAACTTTTCAGTTTAATTTTATGTGACTGATAAATATAAAATGCCCAAACGAAAAACAGCAAAAAGAAAAACAACAACGAAAAAAAGACACCGCGACTTCGAAGAACAACCAAAGGAGGATTTATTCCAATAGCTCCACTTTTAGCGGGACTAGCAGGAAGTCTACTGCCAAATCTGCTGGGAATAGGACGAGAACTAACATTACCGGGCACGCGGAGATAAAATCTCCTGCGACGTTGAAAACGTCTGCGTTAAGTAACTTTGATATACTTGATAAGCTAAAACAAGAAAAACTTTCCACGGAGTTTATTCTAAAGATGAACTTGCGGCGATAAAATCGCCTGCCGCGGCACCGTCGCTAGGTTCGTGTGTGATAAATATACAAGATTTCAACGACGGATCTGGTACACATTGGGTAGCAGTTTATAATAACAATTACTTTGACTCGTTTGGACTTCCTCCAAGTGACGCAATAAAAAATATATGTCTCAAAAATATAAAGTAATAAATTGTTCGTCCAATCAACTTCAACCTATTGGAACTTCTGCTTGTGGATATTATTGCGTGATGTTCATTAAACAGATATCCGCGAGTTTGAGGAACTCTGACTCAGATTTTTTAAAATTTATTTACAGTTTGACGAGCATCCTTCTCACGCCAATGATGAGATTGCACAAAATTGGGAAAATTGAACTCAATTTTGCCTAGAAAATCTCTAGAGTTTTTCCTAATTTTATCTAAATTACAAATATATAATGTCAACATATTGTTTCAAATGTAAAACTAAAACAGAAAATATCAGTGAAACAACAGAAAAAAACAAAGAACAACAGGATGATGCTGAAAAGTCTTTGCGCAATCTGCGGAAAAAGAAAAAGTATGTTTTTGAGGAAATTGTCCGGAGCTGGTTGCCCTGACGTTGTCAGGGAGGTTATTTTAGTAGACGACTAAAAATATAGAATGATATGCAAGTGCGACTCCGATAGAGATTTATGTCTCGAGCAAAATAAAACTGTCACATATTGCCAACAATGTAACAACAGAGAAATAATTGGTTTTGGTATAGATATACATAAAGTAATTGGCAAATTACCGAAACCAAAAGGCGGTTGGACATTGCCAGGCCATAAATATACCGGACCTTATAATCCTCTTGATAAACAACTAGATGAAAACGATAATCCATTACCAGGACAAGAGCCTTACAATCAAGTTGATGAGATAGCTATGCGCCATGATATCTGCTACAGAGACATTGAACTTCCAGACAACGAACAAAATAAACACAGCTGCGATAAAGTAATGTTGGACGAACTTCGTGATATGAAAGCTGTAAATATGCGAGAGCGTATTGATAGAAAGTTGGTGCAGGGTTTTATTGGAGCAAAATATAAGTTAGGTCTTGGTAATGATGATCTTGCAACTGAATTACGCAAACCTAAAAAAAAAGTTTACGCGACGTAAAGTTGTCGCAAATGCCGTTGACGATATCTGGGCGATAGATTTAGTTGATGTGTCAAATCTTGCTGAATTTAACGTTGGCGCTGATGGCGCTCCGAAGAAATATCTTTTTAATGCTATAGATATCTTTAGTAAATATGCTTTTAGTGTGCCAGTTTCAGATAAGACAAGAACGTCAATAACTGATGCGTTAAAGCTAATAATAACAACTGCAGAAAGAAAACCAAATAGAATTTGGACTGATCATGGAGCAGAATTTTTTAATAAAAAGTTCGAGCAGCTTTTTGCTCCAAAATAACATTAAAAAGTATGTTACAGGAAACGAAGGTAAAAGCGTTGTCGTCGAGCGATTTAATCGCACACTAAACGAAAAAAATCCATAAGTATTTGACAGTTAAAAATACAAATAAATATATTGATAATTTACAAAACATTGTTGATGAATACAATAACACGAAACACCGAACCACTAAAATGTCACCAAATGACGCAATTAAAAATCCGATATTAGCAAACAAAAACATATACCGAAGACATAAATTTAAAGTTGGTGATCGAGTTAGAATTTCTCTGACGAAAAACACATTTGAAAAAGGATTTACTCCGAACTGGAGCGAAGAAGTATTTGTTGTCGATAAAGTACTTTTAATAATACCTGTAACATACTCGTTAAAAGATTTATTAGGTGAACCTATAAGCGGTAGTTTTTATGAACAAGAACTTCAGAAAACTTCCCAAGACGTATTTGTTATTGAAAAAGTTATCCGAAAACGCGGCAACAAAAGTTTAGTTAAGTGGAGAGGATACAGCGATAAATTTAATAGCTGGGTGCCAACTAAGTCGATTTCATCGACTGTGATCTAATAATATTATTATAAATTTGTTCGTATTTCACAAGTACAGATTTACATTTAGTAGTTTTACATAACGAAATTAAATATAATTTTTTTGTATTATCAACTGGCATTAAATTAAATATTTTAACAAAAATAAAATCATATTTTATATTTCTTTGATGAACAATTATTTTCAGATTTAAAAAAGGTTCGATAAACTGCCAAAATATTTGTTGTTCGGCAACAGTAAAATTAAATTTTATTATTTTTTTTAGCAATATGGTACTTAACATTATATCGTCCAGTTGTAGGCCTGCTGTAATTTTTTCTGTCAGCGACAGCAACTACTTCATCGTCGGACTCGTTGTTGTACAAAATATCGTCTTCGCTATAGCTAGCAAATTTATCGTTAGTGATTGGCAAAATTGCAAAATTGAGTTCAATTTTGTGTGGTAATTTTGTGGCGATATAATCTTCCGAATATATATCAGCAAGTCTTTTCATCCAGTTCATATTATAATATACTTTTATCTAATTTATAGTAATAATGGCCAGCGAAACGAAATATCATCAAAATGTTAATATATTAAATTATAGAGAATTAGCCGAAGCAGTTCGAAAATGTCTGTCGGGTTATAGTGCTTATTCTGTTGGCGTTATTGTAATGCAGGGCGAAAATGATAGGATATTACTAACAGCAGCAGAAAAAATAAACTGAATGATAGTGATTTTATACCATTAAAATTTGATCGCGATGATGTTTTGATGTTTGCCCACAGCTGTCGTACTAAAACTGAGCTAAGAAATATATTTAAAACTAAATCTGTCGAAGGTTAACGTTGACATTGCTGATTTTCTTTTGCCATCAGCGACATCTTTTATTGATTTGTTACAAACTTGATGATATTTTGAGGCAGCTTTCATTGACTTAAATTTTATTTCTTCACCAGTCTCCAGATTTACTGAAATAATTGCTTTTGGATCTTTAAAATTGGAACCATTAAAACTAGTTCCTCTTCTAGTATTTTCTTTTGGTGTTACTAAATCTAAATTTCCAATTCTATTATCTGTTTTAATTTTTTTTAACATGATCAATCACTAAATTATTTGAAATAGCGCGTTTAAATGTTTCATATACAAATCTGTGTGACATATAATTAACAAAATCTGTTCTAGTTCCACGAACTACTATACGCAAATAGCCAGTATTATTTAACTTTCCTAATACTTTTTTATTTTTTCTTCTTCGAATAATTCCTTTGTCATTAGATTCGTATAAATCAAATACTGGATGAGGTTGATATTCATCTTGTAACGCTAAATTTTTGATATTATCATCATTTATTGAGTTATTTACTCGATAGACTCGCTGACCTTCTGGGATATCATCACAGAACAAAGTATAGATAAAATCTTTTCTGAACATTTCGGTGATATCTGTATCATCACCTTTTACTGAAATTATCATCCCAGCTGGTGTTGGTTTTCCTACAGATATCTTAGATTTTATGTTAATAACTGAACCAAGTGTATTTGCAGCATATAAGTTGTACTTTGGGTGAATATGATAAGTTTCATGCTCGGTTCCTGTCATTCTGATATATCTCAAAATTTCTGTCATTATACTATAGGGATTTTATATCTCTAATTGAAAAATAAGTATAAATAAAAATCAATTAAATATAAAAATAATATATATATTGTTAAATTTGCGTGATATTGCTAAAAAGAGCATTATCAAAACAGAAAAAATGGCTAGTGCATTTTCCGGATACGACAGCAGTTACAAATTTGATGATCAAAATGTTTTAGCAAATTTTAACTCTACAAATTTATATCATCTTTTACAGCCTGTTGTATCTAAGGAACTTGCAACTCGTAAAAGTATCAAACTAATAGTACAGTATCATACAATTTTATCAAAATTACATGCAATCGAAAAAGATATACTTGATATAATTTTTGAAAAAACAAGTTTCGATAAAGAATTTTCTGAGCCATATTTAACAGCTAAATCACGAAAAATATTAACTGGAACAAATATTGCTACAGTGGCCGATGAAATACACCAAGAAATAAATAAAAAATTGGAGGAATTTACTTCTTCTGGGTCAGGTTGGAAATTTGAAATGATAAATGAAGTTTTAATTCATACGGCAAAATATAACATACTGCGAGGTAGTTCTTCCGTTGATCTTCCAAAAAAAATTAAAAACAAAAAATGCTGTATAAATGTCAAAAACAACGACGATCAATGTTTTCGTTGGTCAATTTTGTCTGAAAGACATCCGCAAAGTGACCACAGTGACCGAATTGAAAAGTATTTGCCATACAAAGACGAACTAAATGTTAACGGAATAACTTTTCCAGTGTCAGAAAATCAGATACCAAAGTTTGAAAAACAAAATAATATTTCAGTAAATGTTTTTGGACTAGATGAGCGAGAAAATGTTTACCCAAGATATATTTCAGAGACTGCTACACAAAAGACAATAAATTTATTATTTTATAAAGGACATTACGTTTCGATAAATAACTTTAACGGTTTAGTTGGCGGACAGTATAATAAAAAATAGAAAAAAGAAATATTTCTGCTATAAATGTTTGCAGGGTTTTTCTAAGAATGAGAAACTACAGGAACATATTAAATACTGTATCAACGTTCAAAGAATAACTATGCCCGGCGAAAAAGAAAAAGTCTTAAAATTTAAAAATTACGATCATAAGCTAAATATACCTTTCGTTATTTATGTGGATTTCGAGTGCCTACTCGTTCCAGTGGCAGGTGCAGAAAATAATCCTCATAAATCTAGTACAAGAAAAATACAGCAACATGTTCCATGCGGACTAGCTTATAAAGTAGTTTGTTGCGTCGATGATAAGTTTTCATGTCCGATTAAGTTATATAGATGTAAGGATAGTGAATCTGAAAGTCCGGCGGTATGGTTACTAAAAAATCTGATAGACAATGTTAATAAAATTTCTAACAAATTATTTAAAACAGCTCCAATGAAAATAACGTCTAAACAACAACTTGAATTTAACGAAGCGGTTAATGGTCGTATTTGCGAGAAGTTATTGGTAGTCTCAAACGGAGTCTGTGATAAAGTTCGTGATCATTGTCATCTGACCGGTCAATACAGAGGGGCAGCTCATAATAATTGTAATTTAAAATTTCATGCACCAAAGTTTGTTCCTGTAGTTTTACATAACTTTCGTGGTTATGACAGTCATATCATTGTAGAAGCTTTTGGCAACGAGGAAATTAAATCTAAACTAAAACTAAATAATAAGATAAAATGTATACCAAATAATTTTGAAAAATATATGTCAGTTACTCTCGGAAAATTGCGTTTTATTGACAGTCTGCAATTTACGGCAGCATCATTAGATGAGCTCGTAAAAGGTTGTAGCACTTTTAATAATCTACAAAGTTGTTTTGGTGATAAATTTAATCTACTGACACAAAAAAAGGTATCTTTCCATATAGTATCTCGACGACTGGAGCAGATTTGATGAAACTTCTCTTCCCGATAAAGACAACTTTTACTCGCAGCTCAAAAATGAAGATGTATCAGACGATGAATATAAATATGCACAAAATATTTGGAATAAATTTAGTTGTAAAACATTTGGTGATTATCATGATATATATCTGAAAACAGATGTTTTATTACTAGCAGATGTTTTTGAAAGTTTTCGTCGAGTTAGTCATACAAATTATGGTTTAGATCCTTGTTGGTATTATTCTGCTCCCGGGCTGTCGTGGTACGCTCTACTAAAAACATGTAAGATAGAATTAGATTTCTTAACAGATGTCGATATGTTTAATTTTATTGAGAAAGGTATCAGAGGCGGAATTAGCGTTATAACAAAAAAAATATGCAGTAGCTAATAATAAATATCTAAAAAATTATGATAAAAATCTCCCGTCGAGTTATATTACTTATTTAGACTGTGTGAATTTGTATGGCTGGGCCATGTCAGAGCCAATGCCATGCGGTGGATTTCATTGGATATCTCCAGATCAATTTCTTAAAGAAACTGAAAAAGATTTACCTAGAAAAATTAACAACAATTTTTCCAATGTCAGTTATTTTCTTGAAGTTGATCTAGATTACCCTAGTTCGTTACATGATCTACACAACGACTACCCATTTTGTGCGGAGTCGATGATGATAGATTACAGTTTACTATCACATGAACAACGAGCCATGACAACAGCAAAAAATTCGATTGTTAATAAGTTAGTTCCAAATTTGCTAAATAAAAGAAATTACGTGATACATTACAAAAATTTAAAACAAGCTGTAGATGCTGGACTAATTCTGAGAAAAGTCCATCGTGTGCTAAAATTTAATCAGTCGAGGTGGATGTCAAATTATATTGACTTAAATACCAAACGTCGTGCTGTGTCTAAGACCGACTTTGAGAAAAACTTTTTCAAATTGATGAATAACTCGGTGTTTGGTAAGACAATGGAAAACATTAGAAAAAGAGTTTCTATCGAAATCGTAAATGATATAAGTCGCAGAAATAAATTAGTTAATGATGACGGTTTTGTCAGCATGAAAATATTTAATGAAAATCTTGTTGCAATACAACGACGAAAGACAAATTTAAAGTTAAATAAACCGATTTATGTTGGTGCAGCTGTACTTGATATATCAAAGTGGCTAATGTACGATTTTCACTATAATTTTACCAAAAAGCAGTGGCCAAGTTCGGAGTTGCTATTTACTGATACAGATTCGCTAGTTTATAATATAAAATGCGAGAATGTCTATGAGGATGTTTATAACAATAAAAATTTATTTGATTTATCAGATTATCCGACAAGTAGTGGTTTTAATGATAATACGAATAAAAAAGTTATTGGTAAAATGAAAGATGAGTTTATGTTTGTGCCGGTGAGAGAGTTTGTTGGATTAAGAAGCAAGATGTACGCTGTGATATTAGATGATAATAAACTGACAAAGAAAGCGAAAGGCATTCCTGGTGGGTATGTGAAAAAGATGCTGAATTTTAATAATTTTAAAACCGCGCTAAACAATAATGTCAGTTTTATTAAGACAAATGTCATTAGAACGAATCATAATAAGCTCGAGACAGATACAATAATAAAACGAGGACTTAGCAATTTTGATGATAAAAGACATTGTAAAGACGGAATTAATACTTTAGCACTTGGGCATTACATCAGTAATCCTTAAAAATTTTCAGTATCGGTTTAGAAGGGAGATAATACCGTTCGGCTTGTTCTAGATTGGTATGAATGCACTGTATTGATTTTCAGACTGTCTGTAAAGCGCAGCTGGTGATTTTCAGGCGTATTTATTCTATCTGTTTCTAAAACCATACTGAAACAGAATTCGCTGAATCTTTACAGGCTTACTAAAAACCCACCTATTGTAATAAAGCGCAGCTGGTGATTTTCAGGCGTATTCATTCGGTCTGTCTGTTTCTAAACAGAATTACCTGATTCTTTACAGGCTTGCTAAACGCAGCTAGTGATTTATTCTGTCTGTCTGTTTCTAAACAGAATTCCCTGATTCTTTACAGGCTTGCTAAAAACCCACCTATTAATTTTTCAGACCTGCCTATAATGTAAACAGCCGCTTCGTTTTTCTGTATAAATAGACGGTATTTCGTTTTTCTGTACAAATAGACTTAATTTCGTTTTTCTGTATAAATGTAAGATTTCAGATTAATGTTTTTTCAGAAACCAGGCAACTGGTAAGTATATAGTAATTTCTTAAACATATATATGTAATCGGATTTCATAGCTCAGTGCAGGAATATTGAATTCTCGTACTGAAGGTCTATGGTTCGATTCCCATCACTGGCATATGTCGGCGGGTATGGTTCTGGATTACCAAAAAATTATTTTAATTGGGGGTGCGAAGCCCAACAGAAAAATAATACACTCTCCCACCATGTAACCACGTGGTGGGTGTACTTTTGCACTCAACTCGGGGTTATCATGGGGAGAGTGTACAAAATCTGTTGGACGTAGGTAAATCCCGCGTTTATGTTTAGGATAAGTTTATGTTTGTATCGTCTCTTAGGATAAGTTTATGTTTGTGCCGTCCCTTAGGATAAGTTTATGTTTGTGCCGTCTCTTAGGATAAGTTAGGATAAGTTTATGTTTGTGCCGTCTCTTAGGATAAGTTAGGATAAGTTTATGTTTGTGCCGTCCAAAAATAAACAGCAGGGTGATGTGAGCTCGTGACATTGTGACCTCAGTGAAGGGTATCCATATAGGGGCATTCAGAAGGAATGTTCGACGGACCAAAAAGTCTCAATAAGGTGCCTGTGGACCATAAGACAGGTCTTAACCAATGAAAGAGTGCCCGTGGGCCATAACAAAGGCCTTTACATTATAGACAGCCCTCTGAGTTTCTAAAGTTTCGTTTCGTATATTTAGGAATTCGCCAGGGGGTATGTCTATTGAAATAGCAGCCGTCTGAGTTTCTAAAGTTTCGTTTAGGAATTCGCCTGGGGGTATGCTTTGAGTGACCGAAATAGACAGCCCTCTGAGTTTCTAATGTTTTGTTTAGGAATTCGCCTGGGGGTATGCCTATTGAAAGGGACTCTTAGAATCTTATTGGTAAAGACTTTACCGGCAGAAGGGACCCCAGTGGAATGGTAGACCGAACGTCATCGCTGCTGTTTATTTTTGTATAGCTTTAGAAATATCATTATCAAATAAAATATCAACCATATTGTCAATAAATGTCAATAAATCATCTGACCAACCTACTATTCTCATATCATTTTCAGTTGCGAATAACCATACTGACCCATATTTTGGTGATATATGATAACCAACTTTTTTAATACAGTCGCTTATTATTTTAGGTTTTATGCCAGTATAGCATGAGGCTGATTTTATTGAATCAAATCTCTTACAAAATTTGTTTGTTAGATCAAACCCAACATGTCGGATTGAATTATTATACATTTTATATTAATATTTCATTGTTCAATATGAAAAAATCTAGAGGTCTCCAATTTTTGTAGAGAGGTGGGGGTCTCTGATCTAGAATCCGCATTTAGTTTAGGATCAGCCTATTACTATACTGAAAAAAAATATTTTATCACTAAAAAAGTTGATCCAGCAGGCCCTTGGAGTTCTGGTCCAGAATCTGCATTTGGTTTAGGATCATCTTTCCAATTTTTGGTAGAGGGGTGGGGTCTCCTCTCCAAGATCGAAAAAAATTTTCTGGCCACTCCAATAAAATAGTTTTAGTCTTATTTTGAGCTGAAAATGACTCCTTAATAAAATTACAAAATAGAAAGTTTTATAGGATAATTCTCGGTTTGGTTTAGGATCTGCCTATTTAAGTACTACTGTGGTCTTCGTGTTAGACGATAACAAATGTAATAAAAATGTTCAAACGCGTACCTGATCCCGCATTCGACATGGACGCACCAGTACTCAAGGATGAATCTGTGCGTGATTATCAGCTTTATTCTTATGACACACGAGAGCCAAATCAGCGTGGGCGAATTGATCTGCAAGTTCATGATACAAGCAGATATTTCTTACCCGCTGAAGCATTTATTAAAGTAGAAGGTGAAATTTTAAAAACAGATAATACTGAATATGGAGCTGATGTTAGAGTTGGTTTTGTTAATAATGGTATTATGGCGTTATTCAACAGTGCTATATATATGACTGACGGATAAAAACATTGAAACCTGCAATGACGACGTCGACGTTGCCACGACGATATTAGGTCTAGCAAGATATTCTGATGATTATTCAAGATCAGCTGGTCCATCAATGATGTTACCAAGGACACTTCTGACCACCTTGACAACAGGCAGTACAATATAAGACGGCCAAGAAACTTCGCCGACAACGCTGACGCTGATATGTGGCCGGTGGTTCATGGTGCTAATCCAGAATTCAACTTAGGATTCGCAGCACATCGATCAATGCTGAAAGGCGGAAGAAGAATATTTTCGTGTGCAATTCAACTATCACATATCTTTGGATTTTGCAGAAATGTCAGAAAGGTTATTTTTGGAGCTAAGCATATAGTTGTACTTGTACGAAAAGCCACAGACGATGATGCAATCTGGCGCCCTGTAGGTGATGCAGTTAAAGTAGTGCTGACAAAACTTTCTTTGTGGATGCCAGTAATGACTCCCTCGATCGTTGAAGAACAACGGCTACTCTCTTGTATGGAACAAGGCGGTAAATCGACATTATCATGATTGACTATGACCACAGATGCTATTCAAAGCAATATTGATGGTTTATTCACATGGCAGATAGCATCACAACAAGGTGTCTCTGCACCGTGACATATATCTATTGCTCTCCAAGATAATGCACGAGTAAACTCACAGTTGCGTACCACAATGATATTTGACCCTCTTGGAGTTAATGAAATTTCACTGAGGATAAATGGACATCAAGAACCAGCTATGGATATATTATTGAGTTTTGAAAATAATCATGTTGCACGCGCGTATCATCGGTTGATTACATTCATGGGACGTGATCAAAATGTTGATTCTGGTCTGCAAGTATCACAGCTAGATTTTACAACGCTGTATCCGATCTATTATTTTTCTCTGGAACATCTAGATTTGTTTAGACAATCTGTCGTTGATATACACCTTCGAGCTCGTGTGACGCGAGGAGCAATTGCTAATTATAGAGTAATCGTTGTTATATTCAGCGATAAAACAATGCTACTTAAAGGTGTTGGTGGACGAATGAGAGT
Organism: Megalonaias nervosa; assembly: GCA_016617855.1. NCBI lineage: Eukaryota > Metazoa > Mollusca > Bivalvia > Unionida > Unionidae > Megalonaias > Megalonaias nervosa. Next base: position 13,269 of record JAECUM010059491.1, read on the forward strand.
CATTGATGTTCCAGCTGAAAACATGTAATTGGATCGCTCATGATAATTATAAATGTCATATCATCATGTTAGTGTCAGTCTGACTCCTGGTCAGATTAAAAAACTACAATCAGCGTCCAAAGATAACTGTTGAACAACAATATCGTTAAAACAAGGACAAATCTCAGGTGGTCCGAATAAACTATTGCTGACGGAACGTCAACTTTAGCACTTTAATGCAGCTAAAAAATCTAAAACCGGAGTACTACTTAATCTTTCCGCGAGTGCCATCAGCGATGCTATTAAAACCGGTGAAATATTTCCACTTCTCGCACCTATTCCAGGAATAATTGCTGCAGCTGCTCCAACTGTTGCAAAAGCTGCTGCGTTAGGCGCTGTTGGAACTGCCATTGGAATGGCATTAAAGACAGCAACAGGGAAAGGTTTAAAAAATTATTCTTCCTATGTCTAATTTTGATTTACTAGATGCTGCTGCGCGATTAAACATCAGAAACGTCAGAGGAGTTTTTATGCGTGATCAGTTACCCTCAAATCCAAACAGCGTTGAAACTGGTATTATTAATCTCGATAAAAACTCCGATCCGAGTACTCATTGGGTTGCTTACGCGATTGATCCACGTGGAATTGTTTATTTCGATTCGTACGGGTTAGCACCACCGAATGAATTTTTGAAATATGTGAGCAACATGCAAATTCCAATCTGGTATTCAACGTTACCAACACAAAAAATAACCGACCCACCAATATGTGGCCGTGAAACCCTCGCTGTGCTTGACGCGATTTCAAAATCATCAGTGCTACCTCATAAAGTTGTGCACGAGTACACCGTTTTAAACAGACCTTAAAGTATAGTGGTAGATATTTACGGAAGATCAGCTTAAACTAAAATCCAACAAACACCAGGTGAAGATTTACTCAAGCAAGTAACGAAACAGATAAATGATGAATTATCTGACCTCTTAAATCTTGCAAATATTGATCCAAACGAACTCGTAGTATTTCAGAACCGTGAAGGAAAATTAATGACGAGTAATATTTCAATCAACGATATTATTATTCGTGCCCAAGGAACGCAAGAAGGTATTATACCTGTATACGGCAAAGATGGCAAACTTGTTCCTAGTGTTGTTACTCCATCATCGATCCGAGATAGTATAGGTGAACGAGTAAGAAAAACCGGTGACACAATGACTGACAGCCTCTACATGAACAACAATAAAATTACCAACATGGGAGAACCTACTGGTGATTTTGACGCTGCAACAAAAAAATACGTCGACGATAACAACATCCCGATGACAACTTCGTTGTCGACAATCAACGATGGAATGACCGCATTTAGAACTGACTTTTCTAATCACGTACAGTTGTTTCTGAATTTTCGTAGAAACGTAAACAGAACCATTTGTGAACTTTTTGGAAGTCCAGCAAACGTCGACATAAAACTCGCCTACGTTAACACGAAACTCAACGATATCATCAGTGGAATTCCTGATATCGTTAAAAAACTAATCTCGTTAAAATTCCTCACCAGCAGATCATCAATGTGGTATACACAGTATCATCAGGATCATCAACATGGACACCGCAAAATAACACTATCAAACATACCGCGAATATCGGGTGTGTTCAGACTGTCCGTTTTCAGTTCTGCAAAATTTAGGGTATTTACTACATTTCCATGGCGTCATTCAACCGATAATTTTTCTGGAACTGTGTCTATTGTGTTAAATAAAGATGCCGAAGAAACATTTATACTGGAACCATCTGATAAAAAATTAACCGCAGCGTCCTACTGGTGGTGTCTTGAATTTGTCGCTGAAACACCTCAATTGATTACTTAATATAGCATAATGATCGACGGTAACCAACACATATACAATCAAGTATGTGAGTTACAAACCAAACTGAAAAATATCATCGACGAGTACAGCGCATAAGAAAACAAATATCGCAGGCGTGCAGTTGTCATCGACGTAGTTGTGTATTCGGCGTCCGCGCTCATCGCTGGGACTGGTGTATTGCTATTGACGTCGCCAGCAGTTGTAACAATTTGTGTTTCAGCTGCAACAACAATTGCTGGTATTCTTAATATCATCGCAAAAAAATATCGACGTGTACAAACGCAAAATTACACGAGTACACAATAAAACTGCACGCGGCAACGTTAGCATACTCTAAATTATCATCGTTGATTTCGTCGTACCTCAACGGCGGTATAATATCAGATAACGAGTTCACAGAAATAATTAAGATTTGCAACGAGGCATTAGTAGATGGAGAACCAGAAAAGATCCTGATTTATCAATAATGTCGTCGCCGCAAGAACTGCTACAACAGATCGTCATTCCGATAAAATTTTTCTTACACCTATATGTACGTTTTGGAGTCTTTTCTCATCTACATTATTTTCGGCAGAGTTATGGTCCTTGCCAATAAAGTTATATTTTTTCGTGGGATGTTGCCTGTGATCAGCACAGCACAAGAACTGTTCAATATATTTTCTGATGCAATTTTGATGCATACATTGTTTAATAGGTCCAAATGTGTCTTTTGTGGGTTTTGTCTTGTGTTCTCCATTTTGGAGAGAGTTATGGCCCGTGTCACTCAACTTAATATCCTTCCATAGGATGGTGCTTGTGCTTGTATTCCTGAGTATTTGAAAGAGTTGGATTTCAGGCATTCATATTGTCCTCATTCCGAGGAATCATGGCCTCCGCATGTCCATCTATAAACTTTGGTTTCCCCAGACAAGTTCCTGTTTAAGTGTCTAAGCTCTAGTTTATCATATTATACTGTCTTGATGAAACTGAGCTTGAAGACGACGTGCATTTGCATTTGTTTGGTATACTTATTGTAACGGGGTCATTCGTATCGTGTTTCGTAAAGTGGTAATACACACCCCTACATAAATTCATATAACAGGATGTTCAATAATTCATCTGATCCACAGAATGCCACAAATCCATTCATTATCTGTATGCTAATTATTCCGAATTCCTTCCAACAAATAGAATGCCACATTGATGTTGGATTTCTTTTATATTAGACTAATTATCCAACCAAGAACCTTGTCATTAATTTATTCTGCCTACCCATCATCCACTGAGCTGCTTGATTGGACCTGGCTGGAGAATAAGAAATTCTTCAAATTTTTTAACTGAAATATTTAGCTACTTTTAATTCAAACGAGCCAAATTGCATTATTTTCACAGCAAGTAGTCTTTATATAGGTCTAGAAATATTTCATTTGCGTTGTAGCTTTACGCTATCGGACCACTAATTATATTATTTTACAGCCATATAACCATTCTATTGGTTGCGCGTGGGGTGCGATACAAAAATAGAATAGAGAATATTTTGACATGCACCCATTAGCTTGCAAATGGAGTTAATATGTTCCATTATACATTTAATAATTTTAATCTCTGTAATGGTATTTGATAACAAAATATTGAGTTTTATTTCGCTACTTACAAAAAAAAGCATATGGACTCTTGGTGCAAGGATAGGTTATTAAGTGCAGGACAGGGAGCTCCCTTTTAATCAACATGAGTCACAAGGAAATGCCACAAAACAACACGGTTTTTTAAGGCTTAAGAAACTCTCAAACGCTAATGAACGGAAGTGGTTTGTATGTCAGTCTAATAGAGAAATTAATTTTATTATTTTATATGGTAATAGCAAGTTCTAGGGGAAATTAATTAGTGGTCTAATCCCTATAGGGGTTGTAGTGTTTGTATCTATGACAACTGTGTGCATCTCAGCATTTCTTTCAGTTGTCGTTGGTTGATTTATGAGAAAATTACAATTCAGTGAATCATTTCTTGAGTAATTATGAGCAGGTAAAAATATATATAATTATGGAAATAAAGCCTCACAATGCTTTACAGCTTACCTGTAGCTACTACTGTCTGGATCTACTGTCAATTTTTTTCAACTCCATGTGACACTGAAATTTAAGTTCTTCTAGATCTGTTGACTATGATTTTTCATCACCAATATCCGTTATGTTTGCACTTCATGCATAGTTAACAAGCTCTTGACAGATATGAAATTGACCATAGGGGCAGAGGTTGGTTTTCATCACCATATCATTTGCCTTTTAAGTTATAACTACATTTTCTACCTGAATATAGCAGGATTGAGTTGCAGGGCGGAACGGTGTTTTCCCAACTGCTATATTCACTGCGTTATTGCGCATATTCTATTAAAATTCCAGTAATATTTTCTGTATCCGTTCGAAACAAATTCACTTTTCTTGTTTCATCCCAGATCTTTGCCACATCTTTCATGCATGTGCTCTTATCACTACTACCTTTTCGTCACATAGAATCTAACATTAATCATATGTTATGTTGCACGATTCTTTTTAAATGGCTTCATTTCTAATCTAATTTATAATTCCCTATGCCTTATACATGGTGTGTATAGGTTATCTCCCTTTGACTATTTATCTGATGTTTAAACTGGTTCATTTAGTTTGCAATTCTTACATTACAATTATAAAGCGTGTTACGAGCCCCGTACCATGAAGTGAAAAAATATACATTTTAATCTACATAAACTAAAATAACATATTTATTTAAATGGTGTCTGTCTCTCTGCTCATCACACTTTTGTTTACTCAAGAATTCCTGAACCACTTTAAAATCTTTTCATTTAACTTAGCATGCTTTTGTACACCTCTCCCTCGATAATCGCTTGCACATAACAGTCTAAAACATAGCGACATTAAGACTAATCTTGAAGAGCACCAGATCGAAACCTTGGAAAATGCTGCTCGTGCTGCTGATAAGTATTTCTTAACTCATAAAGTTTTTGTTGTAGGCAAGTCTTTCACTCAGCAGTCTTCTGGTAAAAAGGTATTTCAGCCTAATACGACTCTTTCTAAAACTCAATCTGGCACAACGTTTAAAAATCAAGCCTCTGATAAACTTGATTCAAAATCCTTGTCTCTTCCTACGTGTACCTGTTGCAAGAAAAAAGAACACGTCATTTCCGATTGCTTCAAATTGAATTATAAGCATCTGAATCAAGACAGACCTATCCCAAATGCTCTTATTTCTAAGAGTCAAGGTCACGGTCATGTATTGAAAGCAATACATTTGTTGGGTCTAATAAACCCCAGTCTGATTTTATTATGGAGAATTATCAACCATTCATGTCGAATTGTTCTATATCACTCTAGGGTGCTTTGGCCAATCCTATCCCTATTAAAATTTTAAGGGATACAGGAGCTTGTCAGAGTCTTTTATTATCAGGTACTTTGCCTTTTTCTGAGAAGTCTTCTTCTAATGAGAGTGTTCTCATTCAGGGAGTAAAGTGCGGCTTTGTTAATGTTCCTCTCCATTCTCTAAATTTGTCATCAGACTTAGTTTCAGGGTATGTGACAGTTGGTATAGTGTCTACTTTACCCGTTGAGGGCATTCATTTGTTACTAGGCAACGACCTAGCTGGAGATAAGGTTGTGGTTAATCCACTTGTAACTGACAAGCCTTCTTTGGATCAGAAAGTTGATCCTATTGAAAAAGAATTCCCTGATTTATACCTAGCTTGTGCAGTTACTAGAGCTATGGCAAAGAAAGCTCTTGAGAATGATTTCGATAAGGAAAATATTCCTTTAGCTGACTCATGTATTGGTCAGGCTTTTGATGAGGTCACTTTCATTCCTTGTTTGGATCAATCAAAAGGTATTGATCACAGTGATCCTCTTTTAACTAATCATTCTCTTTTGTCTAATCAGGGTGACAAACGACAATCACTTGTCGTCGAACAGGAAAAAGATCCTGAGATCTCCTGTTTGTTTCAGAGGGCCATTAGTGAAACTGAAGCCACTGAAGTACCTGTCTGTTCTTTCATTAAAAATGGAATTCTTATGAGAAAATGGAGACCTCCCGAGGTACCTGCTAGTGACGAGTGGTCAGTGAATTATCAAATTGTAGTTCCAAAATCTTACAGACAGGACATACTTAGTTTGGCCCATGAAACTCCTCTGGCTGGTCATTTAGGGATTAATAAGACTTATCACAAGATCTTGACTCACTTTTATTGGCCAAAAATCAAAAGTGATGTTTGTAAATACTGTAGATCTTCTCATACTTGTCAAATGGTAGGAAAACCCAATCAGAAGATACCTAAGCTCATCTGCAACTTATTCCTGCATTTGACGAACCATTTAGCAGAATAATGGTAGATTGTGTTGGTCCCTTACCTAAGACCAAATCAGGCAATCAATACTTGTTGACCATTATGTGTGCTTCAACAAGATTCCCAGAGACAATTCCTTTGAGGAATATTAAAACTAAAACTATAGTAAACGATTTTCATAAAGTTTTTTACTCAGTTTGGCCTTCCCAAATCTGTCCAATCGGATCAAGGGTAAAATTTTATGTCTGGAATTTTCCAGCTAGTTATGCTTGAATTTGGCACTCAGCAAATCAAGTCAAAAGTCAAGTTATGGTTTCACAGAACTTTAATTGAGAAAACGTTTGAGTCTTGTAATAAAGTTCATTCTCTCTTGCTCATTCTCCACAATTTTCTCCAGATTAGATTTTACGGCCCTTACAAAGTTAAGAAGAAAATGAATGAGTTAAACTGTAATAATAGTACTCTGATCTAAATAAATTAATGGAGTACCAGTATGTTGAGAGAGATAGCCAGGTAAGTCATGCAATTAATTTAGTTGTACCTGTCCCACTCACTGAGGATTTAAGTGAAGGAATTCAATAGAACTCTTCTGATTCTGGAGTGACAAATCTTCGGAATTCGGAAATTATGAATAATCTGGACCAGAATCTTTTACATTTGCAACAACAGGAAACGAATGAACTTAAACAGCTAATATTTGAATATGAGCACTTATTTCCAGATGTTCCTACGAGGACAAACAAAATTTTTCATGACGATGAAATTGTGAATTCTAATCCTGTGAAATACCCTCTCAAACAGGAATACTTGAAAAAGGAAATTCAATATTTGCTGGAGAAAGTTTTCTTAGAGCCCAGTAAAAGTGACTGGAATTCACCATGTATACTTGTTCCGAAACCAGATAAAACTTTCCGTATGTGCACTGATTATAGGAAGGTAAACAGTGTGACAAAAACAGATTTATTTCCATTACCAAGAATCGATGACTGTATTGATAAAATTGGAAATGCCAAGTATGTCACCAAATTTGACCTTCTGAAAGGATTTTGGCAAATACCACTAACGGAAAGGGCAAAGGAAATTTCGGTATTCGTGACTCCAGATGGACATTATCAATATGAAGAGTTCGCCAAGTACCTTTCAACGTTTGATGAATATGATTACCTCTGGTCTAGATAATTGTGATGCTTACATCGATGATGTCATCATCTACAACGACGCCTGGAAAGAACATCTAGATACAATTCAGAAATTCTTTGACAGACTCACTGATGCAAATTTGACAATCAATTTATCTAAAAGTGAGTTCTGCCGTGCTTGTGTGACATTTCTAGGACATATTGTGGGACATGGATAAGTTAAACCTATAGATGCTAAGGTCAAGGCTATCTCTGATTTCCTTGGACCTGTCAATAAAAAGCAGCTGATGCGAGTTTAGGGTATGGCTGGATACTATCAGAAATTTTGTTACAATTTTTATAATATTGCTGAACCCCTGACAAATTTATTGAGCAAGAAAAACGAGTTTCTTTGGACTGAAAAATGTCAGGAGGTTTTTGATAGGTTAAAAGCCATACTTAAAAGTGCGCCAGTTCTCACAGCTCCAAATTTCAGTCAATCTTTTAAACTATCTGTTGATATGAGTGATGTTGGGGTTGGCGCAGTATTGATTCGAGAAGATATAAATGGTGTTGACTATCCAGTGTGCTATTTCTCTAAGAAATTAAATAAGCACCAAAGAAATCATTCAACAATCGAGAAGGAATGTTTGGCTTTAATATTGGCATTGCAGCATTTTGAAGTTTACATTAGTTCAGCTCCTTCTCCGGTTGTTGTGTTTAGTGATCACAACCCCCTTACTTTCATCGACAAGATGAAAAATAAAAATCAAAGATTTTTAAGGTGGAGTTTGTTGTTACAGGAATATAATCTTGACATCATGCACATCAAGGGCAAAGACAATTTAATTGCTGATGCACTTTCCCGTGTGTAGAAATATTATTTCATGTACACTTTGTATAATTCATAAGAGTTCTTCTTATGTAATTTTGTTTTACCTCATGTATAATTTACATATGGTAAAAAGAAAGCTTTATTACATAAATCTTTCTTTTTCTTTATGGGGGGAAGTGTTACGTATATGTAATATAATTGCTAGTTTTAAATTCCTTTTTATTTTATTTTTGTTTCATTACATGTTATTGTAATGATAACTCTATTCACTGGATTTGACTTTTTTTTCTCGAAAATTCAGTTCAGTTCTAGTAAATAATCATATTGCTACATTATATTTTAGCTGACCTAGTTCTTGATCTTGATTCAGATTTCGTAAACACTTAGTGAAAATCATTGGTTGTAATCAAGGTCATACTTCGCCTACGTGTTAGTCTGAATAAACAACGTTTTATTTTTAAATTTATTTCCAGTGTGGGAATCAATGATTCTTAGCTAACGCTATACTAGTCTACGTGCTAATTGACATATTTTTTACTGCGCTGTTCGGACAGAGTGATCACGTGACCCATCACGCGGATCTGAAATTGCGTTTTTATTTGGGTTTAATACTGAGATTTCAGTGTTTTTGAGTCAGTTGTAAATTATACCTTCAGGCCGAGAGGTATCCTGTTGTTGCCATTTGAACTGAGTTTTATTTATTTAAAATAATTTATTTTCCTTGGAGACTTCATCACGTGTGTTCACCGAAATTCTTGGACAAAGACATTTACTAAAAATTGTTCGGAATTCTAAAGCCGGAATTATATTCTTGGTGACTCAACAAGGAACTGCTGACACATCAGCACAAAACCGGTTATAGAGGACGTAATCGCCTTCCATTTTGGAACTTCATCGAGATTCGAACTATGATTCAATTAGAACTGTTTAGTGGTAGGACTTATATTTTTAAATTCTAGGATTAATTTTTGGATTAGATTCACAAGTCGTAAGTCCTTTTTCATATTTTTACCTTGTTTTCTAGGGAAATAAATTATTTTGTAAAATTTTACAAAGCTTGTTGGCTTCACTCTTTTTCTTTGTTACTTTGTACGAGCCTAGTCACGTAACAATATTTAGCAAGGGAGGAGGGTTTCACTTTTTGAATGCTCGTTTTATAATTACGTCGTAAATAGATAATTGTCGATAGGTAACTTTTCTAATGAAGTTGTTTGCTTTTCTGTGTGAGTTACATTTATTTTGAAGATAGCCAGTCTCCAAAGGATCGTTAAAAACATTACTCTAAGACAGGAGTCGGCAACCTATTTTACATAGCGTGCCACTTTTTTCCAGATTAATTACAAAATGAACAAGCGCGTGCCACCAGTAAGAGATTAACACTATTAAAATCGAGATTTTTGGTTGCCCTTCGCGTGCCAAATAAAACCTCTTGACGTGCCACTTTGTGACACGCGTGTTAGGTTGCCAACCCCTGCTCTAAGAGGTATCAACACACACAACCTATATACCAGCGAAAACATCGTGTATTACGTCACTGCTTTTTGTACGTGAATGTGAATACATTCTAGCGTTATTATTCATTCAGAACAAAACAATATTCTTTTCTTTCAGAACTGAAGGTTATTTCTTTGCAGATAGAACAACGCTGAAACTCAAAAAGTATTATTGTTCTAATAGTAAAACATTGATGCTGTGATTTCATAGCATGTAATCGTAAAATGTCTGTTCTTCCTAGGGCAAATCTCTGACTGACTATTGGAGAATTTTAACTTGCCTACAAACTTTGTCATATTTATAACATTGTATAAATGGTGAATTGAAATGAATTGGCTTGACACTCGACGGTGACCACTAGCTCTTACTCATGTAGGATTTGTATGCGGTTTGACTTTGTATATTCTACTCCCTTTACATTATATGATGCAAGAGACGTAATTAATGCTGTACAAACTGAGCTTCCATTGTTTATTAGACATTTGTATCACAGTTTAAGTAACAACACGAAACTGTATAGATGATGGAGAGAATAATTAACTGGCATAATTAAGACCGTCACAATTTTCATTTTAATTTGAATATACTTTTTAATCTTTTCATCTGCCCAGCCATTACCTGTGCTCATCACTTGAATAATCTGCTTTGCAATTGTTTGCAACACTTGAGTCTAACAAACGAAATCGAACAAGGTTTATTGTACCAAACATTATTAAAATGATGTGTATTTGTTGTCAGGGGAAGCAACTCTTATCTGCACCACAGCTATGCTGTCCACCAGAGCTCCTATTGAATTGCATCTCGTTAAGGCGAGTCTATCTTCGTACCAAACAGTGCTTTCTGTATGTTTAATTTTTACATATTAGCCGTATATAAAAAAAAATAATTACTGAACTGTAACAATATGGATTATATCGAGATGATAACAACATTTACTAAACGTTTAAGCAAAACAAAAATATTTTTTTTAAAAAAGGTAGGGGAACCTTTAAATGGTCAATGATAGTGAAGTCAAGAATAGTAATTGATTATGTGATAACATTGCACATGGGAAGAAACTAATATATAATTTTTATTACAGTAATATTTTGGTTAAGTTTTTTTTCCTATATATTCAATTTAAATTATTCATATATTATGCCATTTGTATGTGATTAGAATATCCTCTTTTGTTTTTATGAGTGTCAAGGCTTTAATCAGAATGAGTATGAATTGTGTCTTAGAAGGGATGTAGGTATAGTGAATTTCTAGCCTTTAATCAGAATGAGTATGAATTGTGCCTTAGAAGGGATATAGCTATACTGAATTTCTAGCCTTTAATCAGAAAAGTATGAATTGTGTCTTAGAATGAATATAGCTATACTGAATGTCTAACCTTTAATCAGAAAAGTATGACGTGTGCCTTATAATGGATATACATGTAGCTCTATTGAGTGGCTAGGCTTTAATCTGAAAACTTCGACTTGTGCCTTAAAAGAGAGATAGATATACTGAAAGTTTTTGTTTTAATTAGAGGTTTACGACTTGTACTTTAGAATGGAGATAACTATAATGAGTGTATATACTTTCTTAAATGTCAATAGTTTAACATCTGATCCTGCGAGAGTAACAAAATCCATGAGTCGTTCTTTGCATCATTTGGAACTTTTCCCTCGCATTCCTACGGTTATTAATTTCAAATCCAATCATTATTTATTTTCCTGATTGTACCTCTAAAAAGGCGTAAAGGCAACGTGAATCCATCTGAGACGTAGCATGTACAGACTGGCTTAGGTGACAAAATACGTGCGTGAAGAGGTCAGAATAGAATGGATTCGAAATGAGGATAGCATGTCGTAACACGAAAATCTCAACATAACACGATGTTAAAGGTCCATCAGGACACTTGAGTTTTGAGAGAACTTAAATAGCGACTCTTGAATGTACACTTCAGTTCCTATATGTATGTTGCATATCAATGTATTTAGACTTCATCTATAGTCCATAATTTGATAATTGTTCAGTTATCCCATTTATGAATATTTAATTTAAATATCTCTCTCTCTCTCTCTCTCTCTCTCTCTCTCTCTCTCTCTCTCTCTCACACACACACACACACACACACACACACACACACACACACACACACACATGCACGAACAGATAGAGAAAGTGCGAGTGAGAAACGGATTGGACAAATGTCATCACGTTATTCTTTGGCTAGTGAACGGCTTTACATACTTATAACCTAATCAAAATTACAATGCTGTAAAAAATAGTTAGATTTCATCCACTTCTTTGCGTTAAAGTTTAAATACCTTTCGCTATTTAAGCGATTATAACCCAATTACAGTTACACGTCGATTATATGGATACCGACTATCCAATATTTGCTGGTACGAACTACTATCGTGTCCCCCGAGATTTTTTAATTAAATATTACAGTGTAAATGTATCTATGAACGAAACTAAGTTGCTGATCATGATGCCAACATAAATCAGAACCAAACACAATCGAATATAATATCATACAATTATAATTACAGTGCTATTATAATAATTAGGCGAGAGCATGGAGGAAAGGAAGATACCAACAGAAAGCTTATCCTGATACTCAATTGTCGTTAAGTAAGTGCCGTCATGAAAATTTTAAATTAGTCATACAGGAAATGGGAACTAAGTTCTCTTCTCAAGGACACACCGAGGCCACCGATCTGTACTGGTCTGCTTTGGAGTTCGATGCTCAAATGGCAAAGCGTATCAAACGCAGGACCCTTGGATTTAGAGTCGGACGCTCAGTAGGCAGAGCGTAGGACTAGTAATCCAAGGGTCGCGGGTTCGATACCCGACAAGGCTAGCACTCATCATTGTGAAAGCACTTAGTTCCCATTTTTTCAGCATTATGTAGCCAATAATGTGTTAAAAGTGATGTGATCAAAAAGAAAACAAACAGAAATCCCACACAATTCAAATATGATTAAAGGTTTATAATGGTCAGATCAAATACATTCTTAGTCCAAGCCTACGTAATTAATTACCCATCAACGTTCAATGGTGGCTTAACGGGCAGCGATGAATGTTAATTACCGACCGGAGCACGTGTGAACAGAATCCACATTAGTCGAGTTTACCTTGATTAAAACCCTTTGACAGTGCATTCACTAGACCACATATAAATTCACCTTCTATCACACCTATATTTTCATTCCATGATGGACAGTCCAAGTAGCTCTCTGATATGTGTGAAGTGTAAACGTAAAATCTTCTCACGAAGTCTAGTATTTAATTAAAGTATCTTAATAAAAATTTGTATTGTTTCTTCTTTTTGACTGTTTACATAGTTACTGATAAGTATACAGATAAACGTTCGATTATTGGCCCCATTTAATACAAATACTTCCATTTACAGCTGTATTTTTTTCCCACTACAGTTCAACCATCCGGACAACCCATTATCCTGCGAAATATATGTCTCCTGATGGGTTCGAATAATCGACGTTTAACTGTATTGACATCAGTAGGTACAGCTTTATAGTTAAACATTGTGCCGACATCGTTTGTAAAATTTCATACTATCGTCTGTGTAACATGAATAATACCATTTTCGATCACCAGGAGTGATAGACTTAAAAAAAGAGGAGAAGACTTTCGAAAAAGATATCTAATTTATCGTCTTTTCATTTTATGCTCATCTTAAAAAATTCGAAGATCACGTAAAGCAGTATCTCTCAAACACATGAGAGAGAGAGAGAGAGAGAGAGAGAGAGAGAGAGAGAGAGAGAGAGAGTATTAACATGACGACATCGAGGCTTTTAATTTGAAACCTTTACCATAGTTAACAGGTATGAAAGCACGTTTCTAGAAACACATGAGAATGATATATGTGTGCCTACCATACAATGGTCCTTTAGTCTGTACACGGACAACTGGACAGACCCAGTAAGTCCACTATGTATCTATTCAACCCGTTGCTCTGATTGGATCCAAGCAATATCGTTTTGATTTGTGACGACATAATGCTTAACACTACATCATGCACAGAGTTTTGAATAAATAGGGAAGAGCCTAGTAAGAGACAAAAACATACCAACATTCAGCAAAGTTAAATTAAGTTAAAGAAAATTCACTTTATTCAAGTTTCAACAAAATATACAGAAAAGGAATCCTTTCACAACAGAAAACAAACCTTTTTTCAGCATTATGTTATTAAATAAGGAAAGTATTTCTCAAATATTTGAGAAGTGTCTAAGTGTATTACTTCTTGAGGGAATAAATTGATACGGAATTCCCTTAAGAAAGCAAATATTTGTCTCAATGACTGTAGTAGTAATTGTTCCGTTGGCGGAAACGAGATGTTTGTCATTTTAGGGTACCTCGCCGGCAGTCGATCTAAACTGGCAAGCCGATATCATAGGCCGGTAACTAGTAAAACCTCCCCGTGGGGCTAGCCAGTAACATCACTGGTTTTACAGTGACGTCGTTATCATACTGGACACTGCGGCACGGTGCATGATGTGAAAATGGTACTGAAATATTGCAGGAAGATGGCCGTTTGTGGGTTTTTACAGTCTCATGTGTACCAGAAGTGCGACCCAGCAGTAAGGGAAATAAGGGTCCCTCGTTTGGCGGTGATATCCTGGAGTCACGCATGACATCTGGTTGAACGAGACTAGGACGCAAAGGTAATATTACGTGACGTTGTTATTATATAAGGACATCTGGCGAGACGGACTTTTTTTCGGCAAATATACCAGGTGTTAAATGTCACATGTCTGAATTTCAACCATTGTCCAAAGGAATTCCAACACTAAAACATAAAATTTTGTCGCTATTAAACATGTGTAACAAACGTATTACGTCTTGTAAGGCAAATGTGTTAGATTCGAAGTACCCGAAAATACTCCAGAGTCCTTTTGCTACACTAACGCTTTTGTACTGAACCGAATGATTTCGTTATTGCATGAATAAAATCTTACAGTTGCACTAGTTACGTGCACTAATTAAATTTACGAAACTCTCAAAAGTTTCAAAGACGTTCGTAAATTTCAATTCAAATGTATTTAGTCCGTTATTTAGGCTATACGAAACTAATATCAGTGTGGAGGACATTGTTCCATGAACTTGCACATTAGGGACTTGAATTCCAGTCTTTTATGGGTGAACACTTTTCTATGTCTGTACTTAAGCATTTTTCATCTCGCTGATGGTCATTGGATTCAACTGCGTTTTTTAAAACGGGCCAAAAATAAATCGCAAATTTTCAAGTGTTGCTACCTTGAGCATTCAAAATTCGTTGAAGAATAACCTTATGCTAAATTTAAAACGTCCATACACATTTCTTAGCCAGTTAGAATTGTAACCATAATCACAAAGCAGTGTTTTGGAGTTTGAATACCTATATAAGGTCTGTAAACGATATAACTAGTTTGCACACGGGATTATGGGCGATGGTCTTGATGGATTGGTAAATGGCATTGCCCAATCCTCTTTAAGTAGTGTTCGGAAACCTACGGTACACATCTGACTTATCACAGATAAGATGTTTGCTTAAAGCAAGTAAATAGATTTATCTTCACAACAGTTAAAAGCATTCAGTTTCTATGGAGAGACAGAAAGTCAATATTAACAAATATATAAGGACAAATCACAAGAAATGTGCCCATTAAGCAGCTACCGAAAGAACGATTCGCTTGCAGCAGTTCGAAGCCCGTCGTTGAAATGGCAGACAATCCATCCGTTGATCTTATTAACAGAGATCCCAACAACATCAATGACCATTTAGGGGTAAGATTGTAGAGTTATAGAATACAGCATGAAGAAAGAAGAAAGAGAAAAATCTAACTTTAAATGAATTTTCATATGTAGTTAAGTTTCCTAAACGGACAAAAAAATACTATGCTTTCTTTGCGGTATTATTTCTTCAATATGGTTATTTTAATATAATGATAACAATGTTCTGTCTTTTACCATCAATTTGTCTCTATTTAGATATAATTTTCACTTTCGTTTCCTAATTTTCGTTTTCTTTAGGTCTCCGTATTAGTTTCTTACCGTTGTTATTCTCCATTTTTTCGAAGTTGTACACTATACCAGAAAAGAAGTTCGGAGATTTTAAAACTTTTACATAAAAGAGGATATAACGCATGGAATCGGACCCACCCACCACCCACCCCACCCCCGCCCCCGTGGATTTTGCAAAATAGATGTAACTGAAATTAAGGTTTTGCATCGGGTTCACAATCATAATATATTTTTTGTATAGGAAGACATTTTTAAAAAGTTACCACCATTTTAAATCATCGTCATAAATAGTTATTATCAAATTTCGCCATTTTATTTCCCATGAGATTCACTAATTTGTCGTCTGATAAACAGTCAGTATCATACCATATATATCACGATAGGCAGTATAAAGTAACGGTGTGGAATGGTTCGTTTCGGAGCAATTTCGCTCTTGAACTCATGCCTCGTACTGTAACATCAAATGCATATGAAGGTGCTTCCTTCATTTTATATCTAACGATATGGTTATCTGTGACTTATTGTTTTCATTCCAATATTCTAGTGTCATTTTGAAGATGTCCTAGCCGAGCCTGAAAGCACGCACAGTATTGACTGTGTATGGAAATTGTCCTACACTTGCTTCAACCTTTGGAAGAATCTCTGCTACAAGATTCAGACTCTCCTCTGTGGAATATGTATTGCCGCCGAATGGGGCTGTGAGTTCGCCTACATCTCCTTCATCCACATCTGGTGCTTCACGCCCTTTTTCAAGGCACTTGATATCAACTGCGGCTGCGCAAAGAAGCTGTATGGAACGTGTGTCAAGTGTTGCGTGGAACCGTGCTGCGAAGCTGGTGGCCTTCTCTTCAGCGCCTTTAAAAAGTAACAATATCGGGCATCCTATTCGAATCTGGCAGAAATTTTTGTGCAAAGGAATTAGTTTGGATTTCTTGATACGTTTTAAGGAACACTCTTGCGTTGTACATGATCTATAACATCTGTTATGGAAAACCCATGAATTCCTGCTACCTCCTTTGCTATGTGCTTCTAACTGAAGCTTTCACTGAAAGATTTTTCTTACCCAAATGTGCTTTCATTCGCCATCCCAGCTGATGTACCAGTATGGAAACCTGACAAAATATCTTCGTGAAGAATTCGCTGTCTATTTGGTTCTTCGTGGATAAAATGTAATGACTACGCCCATAATCGAACAGACTGCACCAAGCCATATGTTGTAAAAGGTACAGTCATTGCTGTCGCACTTCAAACTTACAATGTATTCTCCTGAACCGTTTGGAATTTTAAAAGATGCGTCCTTATACCTAGGCTGAATGATGTAACAATTGGTTAGATTCACTTCCGAGAACTTCTGAACTGCTGAGTTGACACGGCAAATATATCGTTTGATCGATTGAATCGTCATTTTCTTTTATTCAGCTAAATAAAAAGAGATTTTAATAAAACTGTGATATTATTAAATTGTAATCTACTATTTTTATGTATCTACCTGTAGAATCTTCAAAGCTATATTTATTCATCGTAATAAACTTTCCATGCGTACATGTCTATACAGTTTACTTATTTCATTAAAGTTTATATTTCGTAAAAGTATTGACACCTCTATTGGTTTTTATTTTGTTCCTTTTAAGTCACAAGGTATTATATTTCGAGGCTATCAATTTAAGGCACAGAAAATCAGACATTGAAAAGTATCAGGCATTCTACTTTACACTGAAATATAAAACAGGAACGTATCATAGTGTTTCATCCACCAAAGACTTTCACAAATATGATTATGTATTATGGAAACGTTTTAAGCGCTATAAGCTTAAAGGCCCCGAAAATATATTTCTATTTGATACATTAAGTTTAGCATGCGGGTAAAATAATAAACATTAATTAAATCCAGGGATTTATTTGATGGAAATTTTGATCTAACAAATGGTACATAATGCCCAAATTATTCACACAAATTACTCTTGAATTGTACATAATCTCTTATATTTTTTATGGAAAACCCATGAATTCCTGCTACTTCCTTTCCTATGTGCTTCTAACTGAAGCTTTCAATGAAAGAATTCGCTTACTCAACTGTGCTTTCATGCGCCATCCCAGCTGATGCACCAGTATGGGAAAATGACAAAATATCTTCGTAAAGAAATAACTGTTTATTTGGTTCTTTGTGGATAAAATGTACTGACTACGCTCATAATCGAGCAGACTGGACTGTGTTAGGTGTTTCAAAATGTAAAGGTATTACCGCCGCACTTAAAACTTGCAATTTGTCTGGAACCGTTTGGAATTTTCTTTTATCTTAGCTGAATGATATAGCAGTCGGTCAGATTTTATTCCCGAGAACGGCTGTACTTCTCAACTGCTGGGTTGAAACGGCAAATATATCTTTTCTTCTGCATAATGGTCATTTTCCTTTATTCAGTTTCATAAAATGAGACTGAACAAGGCTCTGATATTTTGAAATTTTTATCCACTTTGTTTTAAATAGATCTACACGTAGTATCTTTAAAACTATATTTACTCATGAACTTTCAAAGTGTGCATGTCTATACCGTTGACTTATTTGATTAAAGTTTATATATATATATATATATATATATATATATATATATATATATATATATATATATATATATATATATATATATATATATAATTTGGTTTATTTGACGTCACAAGGTAATATAATTACAATGTTATCCATTTTAGATACAGAAAATCAGACATTGAAAATTATCATAATGTTCCTTCCACCAAAGACTTTCAGTAATGGCCCAGCATTATGAAACCAGTTGAAGCGCTAAATTGAAACTTAATATACTCCTCCCCAACAATATTTGTATCTGATACGTTAGGTTTTAGCATGTAGATGTTAATTATATACGGGGATTTATTTGATGGTTATTTTATCTAATTAATTATATATAATGCACAAATATTTAGAATTTTAACTTTATCATGAGTTTTGTACTAAATTGCTTTGAGATGATTGTCAGATCATATGGAATACTACCAAAATATATCTAATAGTGCCTCAGTAAATGTGTTTTTGAACCTCTGGAGTGCAAGTACGTTTGGAAATAATCTCCAGTAGCCCACAAACCAAATCTGAAAGCATTGTACTAATATAAAAGAAAGAAAAAGACAAGACGAAAACCGATGCATGCTTGTTTAAAAGACACATTCGTAATGTATTAAAACAGACGCATTTACATAAGAAATCTGTACTTTGTAGGTACGTTGGAATGATTCTGCGGAGTTTTAACTGAAACAATTTACTCTGTTCCGGCAAATTACAATGTGAGTATGGGTATTCCTTCAAAACCCTTAACACTGAACATTACTTGCTGTTTAGTTTAAGAGAAAAAGTCATCCATTCAGTATTAGAAAAGCTCAGGCGACGTTTTCTTCAAATATATTGTAATATGTTACAGTTTAAGATGCTTTCTTTGCAAGCTTTTCTTCTTGTTGAACAGTGCAAAGTATGCGGTTCACTACAGGTGCGAAGCCTATAAACTGCGCAATTATTACAACAGGCACATATGCATCACGGGAATCTAAAGCGTCATCATTAATGGAGGTATTTGTATTATAATTGGGGATCTGTCAGATGCAAGTAGAAACTAAAGTCAACATTTTAATGAGACATTCTCTGGATACACCTTACACGGAGAATTATTTCGAGATATGATAGAAGATAATCTCATCGATATCTGAGTACCGAGAGATCCTACCGGTAATCACATCATTATTTGAGTAACCAGACAGCCTAATCACACCGTTATCTGAGTACCGAGGTAGCCTAATCTCATGGTTATTTGAGTACAGAGAGAGAGCCTAATCACATCGTTATGAGAGTACTGAGAGAATCTAATCACATCGTTATGAGAGTACTGAGAGAATCTAATCACGTCGTTATGTGAGTACAGAGAGAATCTATTCACGTCGTTATGTGAGTACAGAGAGAATTTAATCACGTCGTTATGTGAGTACAAAGAGAATCTAATCACGTCGTTATGTGAGTACAGAGAGAATCTAATCACATCGTTATGTGAGTACAGAGAGAATCTAATCACATCGTTATGTGAGTACAGAGAGAATCTAATCACGTCGTTACTGGAGAGATATCTATTATTTAAACGCCATGCAGTTTTCTTGAGGTATTAAAATGTAATCTCTTCCAGAATTAAAGAAATACATTAAAACTGGATTAGCATTGTCGTCTTATAGATTACGTATCGTTGCTGATGTTTTAGACCGTGCAAAAGTTAACCTGTTCTAATTTATATCTTATGGTTAAAATACACAAACAGTATATCTAGCTACCTAAATTTCTCGGTCTACCTGTCTTCCAACTATTAATATGTAAGATTGTTATCTACAATAGCCTGCAACCTCGATCTATATTCATACATGTATCTCTGTCTATAACAGTTATCTGTCTATGTGTCTGTCTGTCTGTTTGTCGATCCATCCATCCATCTATCTATCTATCTATCTATCTATCTATCTATCTATCTATCTATCTATCTATCAGAAATTAAAAGATATTACAGAGAAGGACAGCGCGTTTCGCTGGATCCCAAATTATGTATAGGGATATATGGTTAAATGTAAGAAATGCACATATAATGACACTAATATAATCCAAAAGGCTAGAGAGTTATAATTCCCTGCTAGAAGGAATCGAATCCATGTCGAAAGCAACAGCAACTATTGCCTAGCTCTGATGCGCAAGCGTCGTGACCCACATGACTATACACTTTTCCCATCTCCACCCACTCCCAATATATATATATATATATATATATATATATATATATATAGTAGTATATATATATATATATATATATATATATATATATATATATATATATATAATGAAGACAGGTTGGAAGATAGTACTGTAGACATATGAAGATTTAGGTAAACACTCATCGTGCATGTGAAATGCTTTTCTCCTACTGTCATTTTGTGCGGTGAGTGAAGGTAACTCTTTTCAGTCTCGTGTCAATCTTCGTGTAGCCTAGAATGTACCATTACAAAAAAAAATGTGTGTGAGACGATTTAAATCAGCCTTGGTGAATATTTGTGTTTTGCTTCTTGGTTAACTTGACTTCTATCCCCCATCCATCCCCCAAACTCTTCTTTCTTAATGTTTTGGTTTTGCGTTTTATTTACCTTTAAATAATCGATACCGAAATTGACATAAATTCGCCACGTATATATTTTTCATAAACTGTCTTCTCATTAAGATCAAACAAAATAAAGAATTTTTCTGCCATTTTCACACTTTTCATTAAAACGATGCCAATGCAAGGAAGAAGCTGATCCATGTCACTATTACCTCCTTCTTTTTATACCGAATCCATATTCCTGCCAAGATTCTTAAATAAACGATGCTGGTAAAGGAAACTTAGAATGGAAATAAAATAGGCATTTCAAGTAAAATCTCCGTTAGATGATCTAGGATCTTCTACGTATGGATCAGCCTATCGTGATTCCAGTCAGTGAAATACGATACGGAGGTTTTGATCAGTATAAGCAAAGAAGGGTATCCTCTATGACGTCATGAAAAAAGGAGTATTTTTCTTGAATAAAGAATAACGTATGAATTCGCTGCGAGCAGCAAAGGTCTTGATCAGCAAGCAGGAGATCAGAGTCCATGTTATTTGTTTCCATGATTATTCCTAACAAACTGCACAGACACAGATCTTGCGGCACAGTATGCCACAGCAGAAACGGGCCTGTGCAGTTTGCAGTTGGACTCGTCTAATGGACGAGTACATACAGTATTTGTAATTTGAAAAATACTTGGATGTCATAAATGAAGCTTGTTTTAACATTTCACTAACTAGATTTAGATCTGTATTGGCATACCTTGAACATAAAAATGGGTCGTTACAAGGGAGCACCACAGAACAAGAGACCATGAAATAGGTACATT
>JAECUM010059494.1:0-22273 GCA_016617855.1 Megalonaias nervosa
ATTAATAATAATAGGCGGATTTCATGTTTACTTTGGGAGACTTTGGCAACGGTCTTATATTCACTATCCGAGGCAAATATTCTAGAGTAAAGTGTTTCTGGGTAGATTTAAGCCAAGGATGAGCCTATCGTAAGTCGCAGTCCCTCGCGGTTTGTTGATAACTGGGTCAGCTCTGGATTCGACAGTTTATGATAAACATAGATTAGGATACCGGTATTCAATAATTGCAATTATCATATGCCAATATATTATAAGTTATAATAATTCACGGTCAAGATCATGTAATTATCTGAGAGGCTTTCTTCATCTTTTCTCTTTTATTATATATTTATCATTTCGAATTATTTAGATTCTATTGCATTCTGGCATCATTTGTTGGAGGCATCAATATTTTCTTTGATTCTTCACCACTGTGTGCTGTACGCACTAAAATGTTTCTTGTCAGCACCTTGCGAATAATGAAACTACTCATGCAAATTAATATTTCATTATCTCAAATAGCAATAATGCAAACAACATAATCACTTCAAGAACTGAATGCAACTGCTAACCGAATCTAACACTTGAATTTGACCTTCATCTCTATATTTACAACAGTAAATAACTGTGCGTCGAGGTAATTTAGAGAATTAATTGAGTAACGGGTCTAAATTATTGGTGTCTCTAATATGAGACCATAACCCAAAGGAAAACATGTGCACAATACGATACGACTTTAAAGGTATCCAACAGTTCTAGTATTTTTAAGTTTAATTATTTTTAAAGATGTATACTGATGTAAATAATGTAGGTAATAGGTACTCTACACTGCGCGATTGAAACGCATATTATCTCCATCTTTCTAAATCATAATAATTTTAGATCGAGCAGATGGACTACAATTATTAGTGATGGATGAAGTGCAAAGGGTCCCGTTCATCTTCACTTTGATATCCAACACCCTTAAGGGTCGAGTCAAGAATTTATTTCTCGCTGACATAAAAATAGAATGTTGATGTCTCACACAATAAAACTAATCTATATACTAGATGACTTAGTACACAATAAATGTACTTCTTAAATAAAGCTTTCCGACCAACCAAATTATGCGCTTCATGACATGTTTTCGAAATAAATGTCCCTAAAGTGTGTTACCGATGAAAGCTATCTAAATCAAGTCGTTGAGAGGGGATAAAAGCACTATTAATTCAGTAATCTGAGGACATTGCTCCCGATAAGAATATGTTGGTCATGTCTTGCACCAGTTAGGTAATGGTATCCCCATTTGCAAATGGAATTAATCTACGACCATTACATTGATCCGTTGACATCATGAATTATTGGTTAGCATGATTCAATTTTGGCAACTATTCCCATCCCTTAAGGAATCCAGTACCTCTTCCGACACAGTGTTACGGACCTAAATAAAAACTATTTTGTAAGCTGCTATTGTTCACTAAAGAAACAATATTTTTCTAACATGAAGCTACACTAACGACCAGTAAGGACACTGATAGTAATACGGCATAAAAGGAGAAAGCGTGATGACAAAAATATGAAAATGTCCATAAAATTTTATTTAAATTAGGTAAATTCCATCTGTTTTTCATGGGCGGTTAAGATACTACCTTTTTTAGTAGAAAGTAGATACAAAAATGAGAATTTTCAACCTTTATCTCAAATTATGTCTTATAAAGTATTCATAACAGAAAGCTTTAGACGGAAGATTTGTATATTCCAGTTTTCCTTACGTTTATAAGCTCGATCAGTGGCTGAAAAGGTCTGCTAATAACACGTCTTCCAACATGCAGTACATGACAGTATTCTTGTATCTGTGCAACTACAGTATCGTCAACTCGTAACAGAGACTTCTTTTATCACAGGTGTACATGCATATTTCATTAACGTCAGTTAAAAGGAGTCGATTAGCAGATGTGCTTTTCTTTCGTTTCATTGAATGTAACGTTCCTATAGAAGAATACCAAAAATAACTGCCTTAATCATCAATTTCGCAGCAGGCACACCATCATTTTAGCCTGCAAGACAAGACTAAAATGGTCCACGTGCACAGGGCGAATCTATATATGAAACTCAAATTCAGTGATGAGATCTCCAGTTAAGAGTACTTGGAGACAGACACACTGCTCAGTTAACAATTAGAAGAATTTTTATTTGTAAACCATCGCTGGGGAATGTTAAGTCCACTATTCCTTAGTAATGTTCAGCTACGAAAATCAAAGTGAGAAAGGACAGACAATGATGAATAAAAACTATTCCCAATCATGATAAGAAGTGCTGGAAACAATAATCGTTAAATAGCTACTCAATAAAAAAAAAAATAAGTCGAAATGTGGTTGCACCACCAACAATCGTTGGTAACGTCGTTCCGGAGAATACAGGGTTGTGAGCAATCAAGGGCCGTAACTAATCTAATGAATAATAAGGAACGCCAGAAAAGAAACACATTCACCATCTCAGCAATATAAACCTCCATGCAAATTTAAATAGAGTACAAAAGTCTTTGGTGGAGAAAACTCAGGTCGGGATGATAGACAATCAGGGATCATAGATGTGTATGTTACCTTCTGGAATATTAACAATTAAAATTGTGTGTAGACGTTTAAGATATAAAAGTGCATGTTAAAATAAAAGTCACCGATATCAAGGAATCGTTATTAAACTTACACCCTCATAAACGAAAGTTTGGTGTAGAGGAGTAAAACATTAGCGCAGTAGTAATACACTAGAAATAGTTTATTACTTCCCGTGGCGGAGAAAACTGGGATGGGGGAAGTGAACCGATAAAGATGAACTCCTTTTACAACCACGTGAAATAAAACATACTATAACTTAGATAATTGAGTTTGGACAATGATTCAGCAGCACGCTGACATAAATAGATCTAGCAAACCTTGAATTAGATATAAGTTTGGTACTTTTGGACACTGTTCTAAAATCGTCTCATGACAAAATATTCTAGTGTAATATCTTTCATTTAAGACTTTAGTCACTGAAGACATTATCCGCCGATACCGACTTCCTCACAATTTGTTCATTATTTGGTACCGTCTCTATGGAACAGTTTCTGAAGACAGGAACGTATCACATTTGATTTTTGTCATTTTTTAAGTAACAAGTTAGGATTCTGCGGGTAGAACAATTGTAATCAAGATCACGTAATATATACATAATTATTTTAATTTTCTCATATTTCCTTATATTCTAATGTTGTTGAACAAACGTAAGTAGATTTCCTTTTATGTTTTCCATTTGACTGATGTAGCATTCAACGTCTGTATAGAGCGTGTGTTGTAATTCAATAATCCTTTTTAAAGTAAACCGTAGTCGTCTCAACAAACAACCATGAGTCATACCTGCTATTTATTATATTTTGGAACGTTAGGAATTAAACTGATTCAAAATGGTAGCAATATCACTATGCTTGGTGATATCCAAGGAATACTGGGAACTTTATTTCGCTGAAACCAAAGTTAGGAAGATGGTAATAAACATTTAGAGTCATAGTAAAGAACTATAACGTCTTCTGTTCATCTGAAGGGTGTGTTATAATATGAAGAATAGCACCCCTTTCCCTGCCATATTAAATGAACCAGTCTATGACACCGATAGTGGAGTTGGTAAAATGAACAAAAGTAGCTAGCTGAAATTAATGAGATTGTGTTTGCACATAGAGGTGAACTTCAGATCGTCAGCAACATAATATTTGGTATACAGATTCCTTACGAGATCCGAAATCCTGATTAGATTCATGTGAATATGAACTGATTGATTCTTTTCAGACACGGATTTGCTTCAACGTAAGAGCTATTGGTGCCGTACAATCTTATTTTCCACTCGTATTACAGAATTCCTTATAGCGACCTACCTAATTTTGGTGTAGAGCTTATTTCCCCAGTACTTTGCAGGTTAACATTAAATTCGTCAAAACTGTTGTCAATTAAAATAAGATTGGTTTTCTGCAAAATAACGTCCCTGTGGGAAAGTAATTCAAAACGACATATTAGAAGCTTAGAATTCTAGTCATATCTACCCTGTTTTTGGTCTTGGTCTTTGTCGATCTCCAAAAGGGGTGGAACTGTATCCCTTGCCACAGATTATACTGAAAAATTACAATAAAACAGTTATATTTTTATGACTTACTAACTTTTGTTCCGAATACCCTTTCCAACCTGATTTTACATCTTTGGAGGACGTGAAAAACAGATGGTATGTCGCTTTAATTTTATTCGCTAAAGGTATGACAATAGGTAATGATTGAACTCATATTTTCTCAATTATAAAGTAATATGCAGGAAATACATCTCATTCAATGTATTATCAATATGAAGATATTGTACGCAAGGGCCTTCAAATCGAGAGAATCAAACACCTGCATGAGCGTGACTTGAAGTCCATTGTTTTCCCCTATATCCAATGAACAGAAGACACCAATTTCCAGAGAATTTATTGTTTAAAAAGATTAGACAGGGTCTATTGTCCGAAACTAATCCATGATGTTATATAGTCTCGTGAATGCTGTACATTATGGCGTCGGCTATTAGAAATTGTCTAATTACCCGGGTTGAGAAATAACCTTACAACACCGACGGACACTGAGTAAACAAAACTATCTTAAATAAAATTTGGAATGCTTGATATACAAATCTCTCTTCCTTACAAACTTATAAACCATATTTATTTGAAATACAACAGTACTTCGTAAAGTAATTATGTAGCATACAAAGTTATGAGTAACCATACTTCATAATTGTATGAAAAGACAACTAATTTAGAGTCTTATCGGTATAACACTACATGCCAAATCTGGTTGTAGTCGAACAAGCCTTGGTAAAGTAATACTACAGAAACCCTATCGGGGACAACTGACAACTAGGGACCATAACTTACTCGTTTGAACGCAATATTAAATTAGACATTATGTTAATAATTGAGCCAAGAGAATACAAATGTAACAATCTGAAAACAATGCGATCTTAATTAAAAAATTGAAAGGAAATTAGGAATTATTTACTATCACAGAGGGATATTTTGTAGCTTGTACGGAAGTTCAGACTTTGCGCAACATATATCCATCCAGTATCAGGGTTCAAATCTTACCTGGTTGCGAGATTCAAAATACCTGATTAATTCCTGGGAATCTTAAACGTATTGACACACGGCGTCAAGTAGAGTTTGGTTAAACGCGAAAGTAACTTTATTTTCCACTCTTTTTAGAGCACTATTTTTACCATCCAAATTAAATTTGGTATGCACCTTAACCACAGTGGTGTCTCGGGCCAATACGAGATCGCCTACACTGTAGTCAATTAAGCAAAGATGGCTTTATAAAGAGCATACCCGATGGAAAATAACTTGAAACTGCATATTCGAAGCGTAGTCATATTTACTATTAGAAGTGTAGTCATATTTGCCCTGAACTGGGTCTGGCCCTTTTCCAATATGTATAAGGTACGGTACTGCCAGACTGTCCATTTGCAATCTTCATGTTGCAGCAATAATAAAAAAAATATTATACTGTAAGGAGTTATTATCAGCTTATGCTCACAATACGTTTTGTACAAAAATAATATAGAAAAGCGATCAAAATTACTTACAGGGTATTATTTCTTTCAAGACCCGTCTGACAAGGTCAACCTCAACTACGCTTTAGGAGAAACAGGTGGTAGTTTGCTGATTTACTTTACAAAAGACACCATCACAAACTAGAGGCATTGATTTCTGTTTCAGTCTTATAAGGACAATTTCAATTTATTTTAGCAGTTTAATCATATGAACCAAACATATTACAGGCCTTGATTGCAGCGAATGTACCAATCTAATTTTAAAGGAAAAGTTATTCTTTCAATTTTATTGCATCTTTATATTTGTTTTAAGTGTGTATCTGGGACAAATCAAGTTTGTAAATGACGTATCTTTCTCAACGTTTCAAGCTGCACATGCTATTATGCTGCCCGACAATCCAGAACGATTCCTCTTACTTTACTGTGAAGCGACAACGTTTTCGCTTCATGATCTATAATGAAATAACCCGTATTTCTAGATTTGGTGGAAAACTTGATTCTTGCAATACAGGACAGTCAACGAGCATCGAACACATTTGACCATCTCTTCCTGTTCCAATAGTGACAATATCTAAAGCAATAAAGTAATAAATCTGCGCAGTAGCGTTCGATAGTTGTAATGTTTATGCGGGTTTGCCTTATTTGCAGACAACTCACACACTACATAACAAAACTAAACATCATGCTCAGTTTTTGTCTCAGAAAAGGACCATATTCCCAGAGAAATTAATTGCAAGAAACACGAATTTGAATTGTTATAATAATAGGTATAACTGTCAATACATATCCCATCCCGTCACTGTTGAACGTCGATTATCCTCAAAAATTGTCTTAAATAACTGGAGAACAAAAGGTTTCCAAACAAGATACGGATAGAGTTGAGCTTACTGTAATTCCAACGTCGGGCTCCAAAGTATCAAAGTGGACAATTTCTGCCACTTTCACAACATCGGTGTTTGCACAGTATGTCTCGTTTCAGAAACTGATACATGCATTGTGTGACCGATTACTCCTTTAAGATTCCAGTTTTCAGCAAAATATCCATCTCTCATAACGACATCCATCAGTAATGAAACATACTCATTTAAAGAAGACTTTGATATAAAGATGTATTTCAAACTCGATTCAACGGTACAAATTTCACTGTCTTGTCCATTTTAGTGCAATTACATTGGCACGTAAACAAGTTATTAACTCCGAAAAGCACCGATATGTTCTTTACACATAGACACAAGTATTACTTTCAGAACTGATTTTAAGTTTGCTCTTTCAAGTATTAATTCAACGCACATATTCAAATTGTTGATATTGTCAGTAGTAGAGGACATGATATTAAAGTGAGCATCTCATGCCGTTTGACATTTCTATGATACAAAAACACAATCTGTGATATAAAATGATCTCCGAAATGTATGAGCACCACAAGATTTTGCTTGGAGATGTGCGCCTATTTGCAAGTAACCAATGATAAGGTAATATTTGTATAGAGATTAATTTTGAAACATTTTTTACAAACTATTCTCTCGTAATGTTATATTCATTAGATGTAATTCTCGTTGCTGAATGTTTAGCAAAAACTGTGCAAACATTGTGTTTGATGTTCTGCTGTTTTATAACAATAAATCAATGAAATACGTACCTCTTGTGGACCATATTAGATGGATTTCCATCAAAATAATAATCTGCAACCTGTGATCGTATTGAGAAATCAGATAAATGCAGCTTAGTGATTAGACCATTATTTGATGCCAATTTAAAACTAATATTAACCAAAATCATGATGTAAACTATTTGGATGATTAAAATACCACCATGCAATCAAGATAGAACCAACCACCTCACCCCTCCTCATACAGTATTGATCTATGATCTTGGGCTCGCCAACACACATGTGGTTGATTTACAATTGTCTCTTACCGTCCTAGAAAGGACAAATCTGGCTAAATTTGAATACGAAAACTAATAATTTACCCAACGACTGTTGGCCTAGTTCGAGATGTACATTAGTATATTCAATATAAAAGGCATTGGGTCCTTAGAAATTTTCTTTATTATTTAAATAAGGGCAATTTTTAAACCAAGTAAGCTCTATGCGAAATTTTATGGCATCCGACACCAAGAATGAGCACAATAATCGTCAACGGTGAACTTGAGGTTATGGTGGACGAATATATGACGAATTCCTTGGTAGTACAGTCGCAGGAAACATTTTCAACAAAGCGCAGTAGCAGGAGATATTTCGCTCCGAAAAGAATGGTTGGCTCTAAAATCATTAAAAATAATCAAGCCGTCGGATATCTCTAAATCATGTCAGGGACCATCAATTTGGCAAGGATAGAGACCAGTTTGTCTGAGGTAATATGAGAAAACTTACAAAACAGCATTGTACAACCCTAATGTTTACACATCATTGCATATTGTTAGCTTAAAATATAAATGTTATACTTTATATTAATAATAAATATAGACTATGAACACTAGGTATAAAATAATATTTCAGGCTGATTGAGGGAAGGAATAAAAACACATATAATAGTCTAAATACAAATTTGAAGTCGGTATAAAGCATATATATTTGGGGCTCAATAAAACAAGAGAACATTTTATCTTGATTAAATTACAGTAGGTATGAAAATCAATGTGTGTATGACAGTTTTCAAGGAAAATATAACTTGACCCATTAAATAACCTTTGACCCCCATAATTAGTGTACATGGCAGCTAACGAATAACATAGTCCTCTCGGCCTCATCTCAAAATAGTTTGATAAATCTCATTATCTGTATAGTTTGTATATAGGGATTTTAAAAATATATATGTCCCATTGACCTTTCTCTTTACGTTTGTGTTGTACAAACAACAGCAAACATATATGTTCTACGTTAAGGTTTACAGACTTGAGCTAAGGATTGTATCATGTTTTGTTATTTCACATTCTTAACTGTATCACCGTTTTGAAAGCGTAAATACATAGAATACAATGCTTAAGTTACCCTATCTGGACTTACATCATTAATTGTCTGAACTTACTTTCCATGTATTTGGTTCAGGTAGTGTGGATTCCTGTAAAGAGAAAGTACATATTGTTTTAAAAACGTTAAGTATTTCTATTAAGGCAGGAAAATACTGCCCACCAATTGTTTAAGCATAACAACGCTACATTATATTGCAATATAATATAGAATTGATTCTACTCATAGATACATGGTTATTTATATTTTTGATCTGAATACAATGCATGATATTCAGCATATATGTTAAAGCAAGATGTCATATTTGTGATATAAATGAGAGGCAGTCTTTATTAACAACAACAGTGACTATAACCAGTGCAATATTCCTCTCTCTCTCTCTCTCTCTCTCTCTCTCCTATTACTTGTTACTTTGCTTAATCATAGACATATATTTTATTGGTATCTCTTTGACCTGTTGTATATTGCTGAACTGCTAGCATATTTTCGACTGCAGCTTTTACTGGTGAATTCCACTACTCAAATCAGAGCTGACTATCTATGACATCGGTACAAGTTTATTGTTGTGTCTGTGTTTCTATTTGTATGTAGACTGTTATTGGTTAGTGCTGGATAACATGGATATAAACGTGTTAAGGATGGACAATAAAGAATTGCTTGTTCTGTAATGAGTGCATATATGGCTGCGAACATTGGCTGTGGGTTTGCTGTAAGATGGAGCTTAAGCCTAGAAATGTGGAAGAATTATGGATTTGATTTACTGGTATAGGTTTCAAGTTCCGTAAGAGCAAGAGGATTACAAAGGGTTTAAGGTTATTTGAAATGGTGACAAAAACATCAACAAAATCGTCTAGGTGCTATTCAGGTCAATGCATACATCTTTTTCGGTCATTCATAATATTGGCATTTTTTAAAACTATTTTTGCAATATAATTATTGTGTTCATATATGCTTATGAGTCCGAAAATCTATAAATGCAACATTATTAACCAGTTATTTCCACTCGAAGGTATGGTTCCTGCGTTTTCTTTCATTCCGACGTCCTGAAACGATACGAAACATATTCTCCAATACAGTTTGTTTTGCTTGTTGAATATAACATCACAATTATTTAGTCAATGTTGTGTTCAGAAATGTTTTTTTTTTTTTTTGTTATATATAACACAAATTCCGATCTCTGAAGCAAAATGCGGTTTCCATTAGCACTTTGAAAACAACAAACAATAGATGTCTATTTATACATGATATATTCTGGATATGATTTACAATTTTAGAAAATAAATGATCCTATACAAACTCAATAATATTTACTTACCAAACTTAGACGAATCTGTTTGATGTGTTTGGATATGCTCGGATTCTTCTCTCCATATTTCTTTGACAACAAACCCTCAATCTCTTCCAGATGAGCCAGCACATTTGTCTTCGAAGCGTTGGTCTTCTAGAATTATCAATAATAATTACTGAGTCTTCTTAGTTGAGCAAACAGGTGAATGAATTTAACATCTGCATCAGCGAAATATGTCAAGAGTTTCTTGAACATTCCATAGCATTACATTGTAATGAAGATTATATTAATTGCCCTTAACTTTGATCACAGATATTGGGAGAGTATGTACACGCCAATGGATAATTCTTTTACGGATGCATGAGTTTGTCATCGAATAATTAAGATTACTTGAGGAAATAATTTGCGAATATATATTTATTCAAAGCTTTTTTAACATTTCATGCATAAACATATACTAGTTTAAGCTTGTTTTCATGCTAAAGAAATATTCCAAATTATAAAGATCTCTATTAGCAGAAAAGGTTATATTTCAAATCATTAACAGGCATCATCAGTACCTATATGAACCTACCGGAGGTCATATGATAATTACACAGACGCCCGTAGTTTACAACTGGCGCTGGTATGGAACAATAACATGAAACCTGTTGTAAAGTGCCCATAGATGTGACATTGGGGGTACATTGTAACATTGTTAGATGTGGTTGACCTCAATCTCTGGTTCATAACATTACGTTGTACGTTTATCATGTGATACGAACATGTGAGCCATAATGGGAAAACATTTAATATGGGAACTGTTATAGATTGTTTATATATTGAAACATTTACGGCGTCAAACGGGAAATTAAAACGGGAAAATGTACTTTTCGATATGCTATCCAACACATACCCTACAATCCATAAACCCCCTATACTATTATAATCCA
Source organism: Megalonaias nervosa (assembly GCA_016617855.1). NCBI lineage: Eukaryota > Metazoa > Mollusca > Bivalvia > Unionida > Unionidae > Megalonaias > Megalonaias nervosa. The sequence continues at coordinate 10,753 of JAECUM010059494.1, forward strand.
ACACACGCTCTACTATCAAACACATTATTATCTGATCACAATCAAATACATACCATGCTTTCAGGCATCCTCTTATTTGATATGATATTCAGCACACATCCGTATCATCCAACAAAAAACTGTAGGCGTGTTTATACATTATCTGTATTTATATATACGCAAACGCACAATCACAACTTTACCCTCAGAAGGACATACCGTGCAAGCTAATAAATGTTTATAGACACGCAATGCCGACGCATATTCTTTTCAGTTAATGTGAAATTCATGTGCTCATTGGTTCAGTTTACCATTGTGTGTGTGTGTGTGTGTGTGTGTGTGTGTGTGTGTGTGTGTGTGTGTGTGTCAGTTGGATGTTTGATGTAGCTTTAATAATTTAGTCATGCCACTATATCTGCAGTGTGGGGGTTTATTGTGATGTGTAGCACTGAGACATCATGTCGCAGACATGTAGCTTCATGTCCTACATAGTCACATTATCCTGACACCAGGCTGACCAGTTCTAACACTAGCCAAACCAATGAATGCTGAGTGTTACGTGAGGCAGCCGCAGGTGTAATTTTTAATTTTATTTCTATACTGCTACCCATAAGAGAGGGGCAAGGGATTTAAGTTTTAGCTGTAAGCATAGACACAGAAATGAACAAAGAATCATGCAAAACTTTGCAATAAAGGTTAACAACGCTATCAAGTAGGACTCGATTTATATAATCTAGTGCAGTTTCATTTTGCCAGTGATGTACACTACGTTTCTGGGCTAAAGAACAAATATGACCGTGTTGTTCCCAAAATCACCTTTCAAATGACCATATCATGACTCGTGGACTACTTTTACCTACTACTGCGAGCATAGTGAGCATATAAAAATACTTCCAGCTTGAGATCATTCTTTAGCAATAATAAAGCCAACAAATACTCTTTGCTTACCATCCTTCTTTAGTGTCCAAAAGCCCCACACCTGCTATACAACGAAACGTGTATGATGTAAAAAAGGGGAAGGAATCATATATACTATCCAACACACACTTGTTGAAATACTATCTAACACAGAGTACTGTCTACAACATACATTTTGATTCCTACCCAACAACACATGCATACTGTCCCGAACGTCTTGTTAAGTACCTAAATGCTCCATCCGTACCATGAAATCATGAAAGGATGGGGATGAAATCGCTAAGCATAATATCACACCACCCAAAAGCTTAAGCTTGGTATGCGGAGATGAAGGGAAACATTTATCAAATGCGTAGGAATATTTATAAAGAGCGATATATTGATTTTAAATACAGAACGATAGAGGGAATCTGAAAGAGAATGTTTGAAAATACGTTTGTTTGTATAAGAAAGAAGCCAACACGATTTTTAAAGCGAACATTTTTAACAAGAAGAAGAAGCTTCTCTAACCCAGGCATAAATACATACATATGAATTAAATTTACAAGTATGACAACATTGTCGCATCGACTAGGCTTCCAATGGTCTATTGCATTGTTATTTTTCTACTGATGCATATTAGGTTACAATGCTATCAAAAATAGCTTGCCATGCTGTTCACAAAATCGTATGTATATTTCAAAGATTATTAAATGATGTACTAAAGAGATAACCAAGTTACTAATCATTTTAAGGGAAATCCTAGAACATGGTGGTAAACGAAAATGCACACAATATTATCCATGCATCGTTGAATCTGATTATTTTAATCTTACAAGAAGGAAATGAGTGGATGCAGCATTTCCTCTCATAAAACCAGTGACGTCGTCTTTCAGACAAGCAATCTAAACGAATCAGAATATCCTACACTATGGTCATTGGGAAAATAAACTGTTACCCACTGTTTTTCTTTTAGGTATAACTATTGTCCTTGTCCATTTTAAAGGTCAGACTGATGCACTCATTGGCGATGTACATATTTCTCTACGCCTGTGAATAATGGACCATAATAGCTAACTTAGAGAAAAGGATACAGGCCACAGAGATGAGATGCTTCCGAAAGATCCTCGATGTTACATATAAAGACCGTGTCACCAATGAAGAAATACGGCAAAGGATCACACAAGCCATTGGGCCTCACGAAGACCTCCTAATCACAGTGCAGAAACGTAAACTGCAGTGGTATGGGCAGGTCTCACGATCATGAGGACTTGCCAAGACAATCCTGCAAGGCACTGTACAAGGAACAAGAAAGAGAGGCAGGCAGAGAAAGAAGTGGGAAGATAACTTTCGAGAGTGGACAGGCTTGACATTGAGCAACTCACTGAGAAAGACGGAAAATCGAGAGGAATGGAGGAAGCTGGTTGTTCTGTCTTGTGCGGTGCCCCAACGGTCTACCAGACTACGGGACTGATGATGATGATGATGATGATGATGATGATGATGATTGTCTATGCTGATGACATAGGCTAGAATGTATTTAGAGTTTTGTTTAGGACATTCATTTTTAGCAAAAAACAATGGATTCCAAGAAACTTCGTATGCAATGTGAGTAAGAAGGTAATGAACTGATGAGTATCCGTTTCTTTTTTCTTTCATTTAATGAGGATTTCAGGTATTCATTTCCTTCTTTTCTCTGGTCATCATTTCGCATACTTCATCAGGTCTCTTATGACTTTTCCTGCAAAATATATATCAGGTAAGAAGATGAACGCGATCCTCATACTGTGTTGAAAGAGAACATCGATACGTTCGTCTTCAGAGAAGTCTGTGAATGATGTTATGATAGAAAAGATCCTGTGATTTGAAACAATGTCAAGTAACATCAACATAAAAGTTCTGAGCAACGTTAGATTGAGAGGTTCTGGTACTCAACATGTGACCATCACGTGAAACTTCTATCTTGGACAGTGTTAATGTTGGAACTCGTTAGGATTTCGAAGGCGCATTGCTGGAAGTGCCAGTGTGCAAGCATTTTGTAATTTGACCTTGGAAAACATAATGTTCAATTTTGGGTCGGAATATATAAGCAATGTTGAAGGTCTTATCTTCCATTACTCGAAGATCACACTTGGCTGTCGTTCTGCTCAGCGTTTTCCACTTTATGTAAATCGTTTACACGACTCACGTAAAGTCTGGCCTCGTCGATGGTCGTTTTGTACTCGTTAGCATTAGCCAATAAATTGATCACAGTACTACTTCGATTCAGTCTCAAGCTTACATCTACTCCTTTCAAGAAATACTTACCTTGCACCTACGTGTCCAAATGCAATGAAACCATTATTTTCATACTTTTAAATTTATTGTCATTTCAAAGGTCGTTAAATCCAACATTGTTCAGATTGTCATCCGCGGTTAATTCTGTGTCGTTAAATGTTTCCAAGTGTCCGATTTCCATACCACTAAAGTATCCAGACGTTTATTCTTGTTTACTTGTTAACGGCAAGAGATTTTTCAGCTACACTCGGTAATGGTAAGTAACTGTGCTATTGCTCACTAGTTAGTTACTGAAATACATATCCACTTCGGCAAAAAAACAAATGCTTTAAATTGTTGACGGGTTCTATACCGGCATCGCCGCCTGGATTTACGATGTCCACTTCGAGATCTTTTACTATCTCATACTAGTGAAATGTTATTCAGGTCGATGTAATATTCTGTTTGTCCTTCGATTTCAAATTCAATAGGCGCTGAAGTAGTCAAAGATGACACAGGATTAAATTCTATCCATTGAGATTATTTCATGTCATCATCGTCGTTGTGTTCAGATTAGGAACATTTACAAGAATCATGGTGCATCATATTTCCTGTTTTCAGTTAGTAATCAAAAACTTCAATTTCGCGGACAGTTGCATTTTCTTTAAATTTTGATTCTTCCTCTGAAAGTGTTAATCAAGACTGAGGGGTTTATTATGTTTCTTTCTGCCCTGCCGTTGATGTGGCGTACAGGAGGAACGATCTAGAAGTTTTATTCCTGTTTCAGTCACCACATTTTTCCTGCTTTAATCAAGACGTCCTTAGGGCTTTGTTATTATTATTATTATTATCATTTTTATCAGCTTCAATACATAGCTACATAAATGTGTTGCCAAACAACCTGAATGCGAAGAGGAAGACACAACAATTAATAGGGTCAGTGACAAATATCTACTACTGTAACTGTCATCATACTTTGACTATAATGAAAAGTAAAAACAGCAATAATCTCACTTTTAAATATTATACAATGCAAACAAAATCATACTAAAATGCTTGTTTGCTTCTTCTCTAGAAATCATAATTGTATAATACGTGTGAACCATTTTCTTTGCACAACTTTTGGAAAAAGAGCGAGATGTACCTTCACATATTTCAACAAGTAGATGAGTTTTATCTCCACGTCAACATGAGACCTCTGTGTACAATTTTCAATAATAGCCGGGAGCTGAGCAACCAAGTTTTTCACATTTGTATCCATGCTTTCTGGGGACTATCTTCAATTTTCCTGGAAGAAAATTAATATTTCTCCAAGTTATATTTACCCCACAATATCTCTCAATATATACTTCATACATCTATGCAAGCATAGTTTCTCCTTAAACTGTAGCATAATCTGCAAGTACTCAACATTCAAGGTTAAAAATTCATTCTATCGGCGAAATTGAAGTTCTTGTCGAATTGATAAGATTTTGTATTTCCCTTCACCTTTCATAAACCTGAATGGTTTTGCATAGGTCTAAGGAATACATGGATTATTTCTGATTAGACCAGTCAACCAGCAGAAGAACACTGAGCTATCATAAAAATGTGTGGTAGTAGTGACGGGTGACATTAGAGATCCTATTTATGTTTGAGATATATTAATTAAATCAGTTAAAACACCGCTTTTTTGTTCTTTCAATTGTTTCCAGATTATGACCAATAGGTAAAGTTTCTGGATATAAGGGATGGACAGAGGAGCCATTGTACATTATATGCATGCAAATGTATTGTCATGCCTTGTAAGTGTGTGTAGTGTTTCTAGTGACGTGGTGGAGATGTTAATTGATTATAAGTTATAGACTCTAGAGGAGTGCACAACCCGCAGCCCGCGGGCCGCATCAGGCCCGGGAACGTGTACTCTGTCCGGCCCTAAGGGCAAATTAAAACAACACAGAAATCTGGCCCGTGAACAGTAATTATATTAAAGAAATTAGAAATCCATTGGGCTACGAAATATAAAATTATATAAAACCTCCATGTCAAGCAGTAGTTTATTACAACATTTATTAACGTTAATTTCGTTTACCAAGTCGCTGTTGTGTAGAACATGCTGCATCGTATTTGTGGCCCTCGAGTGATCTTAGAAAATGCATTCGGGCTCTTGGCCGAGAAAGGTTGTGCATCCCTGTTATAGACTGTGGCGATAAGATCTGACCCATGGGCAAAAGTCACTGCACATATAAATTTGCCTTCCAATGTGCAATAAATGTGTGTGTGTTTGTATATATATATATATATATATATATATATATATATATATATATATATATATATATATATATCGAGAGAGAGAGAGAGAGAGAGAGAGAGAGAGAGAGAGAGTTATCGGACGGGGTTCCCTCTTATATCAAGGTTGTGTCCCAGCGACCGCACTTATGTACCCCGCAGCATATTATGAGCGACCTAGTGAAACCCTTATCTGAAATATTCAGATATGTTCACAGTCAGGTCGATAATAGCGCGCACTACTTCTCTGACCTGTAGTCTCATAATTTGGGAGTTATTTTCGATTTAGGTAAAAGAAACATACCAAACGTTTGATTCCAAAACATTCAAATATCTGTTTATATCTACAAATTACCCAAATTTTACTACAAGGTTTGAAGTCTCGTAAGAATTTGTATGACATTTTTACACTCGCTCGCTAGAACGCATACACAACCGGAATGGCAGAATAACATAATCCCCTCCAATTCCTTAGCGGAAATAATCAGTTTCAGAATGATCATCTAATACCAGAGATCACTATAGTAACATGGGTCCTGTTTCAGCTGGATATTTATATGCCAACAATCTCCACCTCCTGGATTGTACCTCAAGCAAACGCCAATGCATCCAAGCATATCTGGTTTGGGCTCAGAGAGTGGGTGTGGAGTAATTATGAAGTCCATGTGCTAGTGGGGTCACGAAAAGAAGTTGGATGTAACTTCCTCATATTGGTATTTGAATTACCAACGAAATCGTAGTTCTGGCAGAAATAGTCGGCTGGGGCACCTAGAAATTTGTCTCAAGCCTCGCAACTTTCACTTTCCTGCACGTGTATCGAAAACTTACCTACGCTGAGCATTACCCTGTCAAAAATCAGAATATCGGTAATAAAGACACAAATAATTGCCACCAGACTCATAGATGCCAGCCCAACATGACCTACAAGTTAAGAGGAATACATGACACTTTCTTGGCCTTGATTCAGGGTACTCCGAAAAATACAAACATATTCTCCTAGTTGATAAGGAAGTAAATTTCACTTTAAAAGGGAGATAACCCTTGCTTACTTATGCTGCATAACCACTAGTTCATGTATACATCGTATTTGCTTTATAACTGAGGGCACTAATTTTAGAAACACGCTCTTGCTATGTTAGATGTTAGAGAAATGAAACAGACTGTAGTCCACATATTTATGTAACTTCGGTAAGGATCAAACTGGACCTTGACATTTATGGCAAGTCGATAGTTCATAATGCTATCATTATTGATAGCAGTAGTAACAGTAGTAGAATTAGTATTGTCGTTGTTGCTGCTCTTGTTGCTTGATATTATGGCTTGCTTTATGTGGTTGTTGATTGTTTTATATCTGAAAGATGGCCTCTTTAGTTAGGTAATTATATTGTGGTTCCTAGGAGTGTGGCTTTTATCTGTGACAGTTAGGTTCATCTATTCTCATTCAACTGCTTTGTACGGGAGATTTGGGTAGTGGACATGTTTGCATCGATTACGTACTAGTAATGTGCAGTAAAGAATATTTTAGAATAGCTGCATCTTCTACGCGATTCAATGTAGATTTGAAACCATGAAATATATTTAGGGGCATAGGGCTCTGTAGATGTGCACAACATATATAGAATTCGTACCCATCCCTTGGCGGATATTGAGGTTGGAACTGATAGAGATTATAATGCTTGGTATGTGGGTGGTACGTACATTTTACAAGTTTTTAAGATTTCATTCCATCAGCTGGGGACAGATACATGGGGTTGGTGTGGTTGAACATGGAATGGAATATATAATTTGTATTGAGACCTGTATTTTGTCCATTATTATATTATATGTATATATAATTTTTATTGGTTTTTATTGACTTTTTTTCGTAATTGAGGTGAGGAGTTGGGCCTACCTAACTAATGTCTTTCTTATAAACAGCATATTAGACAGCTAATTTTTGTCTATGACTTTAGATTATATATTAACATCTTTATTACTTAGAGATAAACTTGTTGATGTGGCATTTTGACCTTGAAAGTTTCTCGAAAATGACTCGTCCTAGTTATGTTCTTGTGATAGTTTTCATATTAAAGATTAGTCAAAAGAAACTTTTAATTCCATATATATTCACATCAGCCTTAGTGGAATATTTTAAATTATATTTCAGTTAATATTGGACAGGATTTAATTATAAAATTGTTCTTTACAATAACAAAGTGTTCATTAATACTTTTCAGACTAAATCAACATCATGGGATTATTATTAATTCATTAAAAGGAAATTTTGCTTTAACTCACTGTGATGCATAAGGACTGTTAAATTATCCCCACATTCCAGGTTATTGGTACATCAGCACTTTCAAGATTGGAATTCATTAGGAAAACGACGAATTGTATTTGAAATACTCTATACTTTTAGACATGAACTAGAACGTTTAGGATCGTTTGGGATTTAATTCGTAATAGTGTAAGTTCTTTTCAAATGTTCACTTTGTATTCTAGTGGAATTAATTATTGTTGAATTTTACAAACCTTTTAGGCTCTCGCTATTTTGTGTCACTTAATTTAAGACATGGAATCATAGTACATTACACAAGAAACATGGGAGGAGACAATTTTATGTGGATTATATAACTTTCAACTCAGTTATTGAGAAGTATACGCATAATCTTCCTCTAGTCGGTGGCTATCATCGATTAGATGAAGAGGGTATGCATCATTCCTGATAACGAATTCGCTCTCTGACATGAGTTAGTTCACAATATTATATATTATGTCATGGTTCTGGCAATTGGAAAATGGAGCATGATGAATGACTTAGGACGGCGTTTACAACGAGCAGTGGTCTGTACCAGTTTAACTTGATGTCATTTTGGTTCGTGCAACGCTCCCGGGACATATGAGCGTCAACTGAAAGTTGACCTAGCCGGGCTGCAACAGGTGTACCTGCTCTATGTCGACGTGGTTGTTTTTGGAAGAACAAATGAGAAGTTACTTTAGAGGCAAGCACAAGCCTTCACGCATCTTCAAAGAGCATGTCTGAAGTTAAAACCCAGCAAATGTACGTTCTGTGAGCGAGAGGTACGGTATTTTGTCATACTATATCAGCTGCAGTAATTGCAACTTCTCGTGACAAAGTAGATGTTGTTAACAAATGGTCCACCCCAAAATAAGTTACGGCGGTACGGAGATTCCTTGTGTTTTGTAGCTACTATCTGCGGCTCCGATGTCGCTTGCTGAAATTGCGCTTATTTTGCACCAGTATACAAAAACGAATATCGTGTTCCACTGAACAGACGAGCATCATGTAGCATATGATGAGTTACGTAAAGCACTTGCCTCAGAACCAGTGTTGACTTTACCCGGCTTTAATTGTCCCTTTATAGAAGCAATAGGTGCGAGACTTACCAAGCATATTTACGGAAAAGAAAGGGTGATAGATTAAACTAGTCAGTGACAAGATTAAACGGAACCCTAGTCTTGTGTTACCCGTCGTGAGCTGTTGATTGCCATACAAGTTATTCGGCTTTCACTACATATTTTTACGGCATAAAGTTCAAAGTGAGCACTAGTCTCAGTAATCTGCGCTGGATCATGAACTTCAAATAACCAGAGGAACAAATGGATTCCTGTTTCTGGCCACGATAATGTCCATGGCTTATCACGCTTGCTTGCAGCAAATACTGTAGCATACGTATTGTGAAGTCCTTCACTATACGGCTGACAGTGGTGTTCATTTTGGACAGATGCAGAGATAAGGCCAAACTTTGTCTAGGTCGATCTCTTGGGAAGACGTAACTGAAGACTCTGGTGTAGTTAAAGCCTTATGCGGAGGGAACAAGTTATTGTAAATGCCCAAAGAGATGGCGGTGATAGTTTGTCGTAAACGTTCTGGCACGCCAGCTAATTTTTTTAACGTCAAGTCGTACAGCTGGCGGAGAGGAAATCTTAAAAATTGCCATAATGGAGTCTCCTGGGGGATTATTTAGGGGTCGACTTAACAACCAGTAGAGTATTTCAACGTTACTACTGACCTGATATGAGGGATGACATTCGAGAGTATTTTGCGACATCATCCTAATACAATACGAATCTATATTGCTCTCTCTGCGGTATCATCATCGTAGTAGCAGTTGGTGCCTGTACCTTTGACGACTTGTTAACAGCCTGCCTGTTGTACTGGAGATTTTCGATGTATACGCGATGTAATAGCAGGTGAAGCTGTCATTCTGCTTAGTTTTATTTAAAAAGACTTGTCGACCAACAAGAACGATATTGGAGTTACTCTGATGTGGCTCTCATATTTTTATTTTTCAATGAGCTCACTAGAGACACACCCGATTTGTCTGAATGTGTGTATGATCTGCTATGAATATACGCGTGTTTGCAGCCTTGATATCAGGGGCCCCGAGTGGCCTAGTGGTCTAAAGCGCTCACCTTTACGGATCACTGCCATCTCACCTCTGTCTGCGTGGGTTCGTGTCTCGGATTCCGCCAATGTGGGTATGTAAGAAAGCTTGCCAGTAACTTCTCGTGGGTCGGTGGTTCTTTCCGGGGTTTTCCCCGGTTCTTCCTCCACCATTTATACTGGCCGCCATGTATAGCCTATCTTGTGCTGAACAATGGAGTCAAACCCTATAACAACAACAACAAAAACAACAGCAGCCTTGATATTGGAGTCAAAATAGTGTCACATTTGTGTTCTTTATCTTTTTGTATTTTACTTCAGGCGATGAGTGCTTATGTTTCCTTTTCAGTTCGATATAGAGCGACGGATCTAGGGCATTGAGATACACTGATTTTAGTTAGATCTATAATCAGGTTTTGGAATCACGAATCGAGTTAATGGTCCATTCTAATGGGGTAATCAATTGTGATTTATGTCGATAATTATTATGTTTGTGATCACTCGGGAACAAATAATTTTCAGAGGCATGGGCAATGTAATATATCTGGGGTACTGGCTATTAGTATTTACGTCTCCCATTATAGTTTTGTTAAACTTTAGTGTGTGTGTGTGTGTGTGTGTGTGTGTGTGTGTGTGTGTGTTTTGCTATACTTGCGAGGACCCGAGTTTGAATGCACACCAAGATCTCGAGGACGTGGCGACATTGTGAGGACTTACACACCAGTCCTCGAAATGATTCATCGGCAAATGGTTGAGAATGACCATATTAGATGAACTACGTGTTTTTGCGATAGTCCACACAAAGTAGGTAATGTTTGACAGTGAGTTACACTCCGTGTGCATAGTTCACACAATTTGCAGTCTTTCATGGGCTGTTGACTGGTGTGCAAACGCTTAGCCAGTCAGAAGGCATGTGACTTCTGATTGTTTGTCATCCAATCAGAACATCGCTTCTGTGCAGTGTCAGTGTAAATTTCGTATACCTATAAATACGACTCATAAAAATAACTACTAGTATTATTAGTGATTTTAAAATAATAATTTTGTAATAATGTTAAACTGGTGATGCCAGCAAAAAGTGCGATATTTTAAGCCCCGTGAGTCTGATAGAGTGCGGTAGTTTTGGCGCGTGATTTGGTGTGTACATGGATTTTATTTCTTCCATACTTAATGCGCCTGTGACCTAACTCTTGGAAGATGGCAACAACTACTTGATCAAACTGGCAAGACACAGAAAGATTCTTTATATAGTTGTTTATTCTATTCGTCCAAAACAGCTGTCCGTTCTTTCATTTGTTATCATCTGTGACAACTTGCTTGTGTCCCGTTCCACCAATGACCTTGATGCACTGGGCCTCGTATCATTGCTTATATTTAACTATCAGTCATGCACATAGTATAAAATAATATTATGACCGACAGTTAAATTGTAAGCAACAATACGAGCCCCTGTGCGAATGTCTTGATTATTATATTCCCAAACAGTTCACACTGATGTCATAAGAGTGGGTTAACGAAGAAGTGGATCACTTCTCTCTCTCTCTCTCTCTCTCTCTCTCTCTCTCTCTCTCTCTCTTCCATTTCCTTTTCAACTTCATTGTTCAGAGAGAAGCAGAGCAAAATGAACTTTCTAGTACAAGAAGAATATTGTGCTTTTTGTTGTTTTGGGTCTTTTTATTCCAAACAAAAACGAAAAAGAAAAAGAAAATTAAGACAAGTCAGATAGGCAAG
>JAECUM010059495.1:0-28702 GCA_016617855.1 Megalonaias nervosa
CATTTACCATTTTGTCATGGGGGTGGGGGAAGCGTGCAAGGATAAGTGTCGCGGTGTCTGTGATCAATTACTAATATTATGGGGTTACCCAATTAGATATTTGTAATTTTGATAAAATAATTTATAATAATATACAGTATTGTTCATAAATATACAAACATACAGAAATATGTACATGTAAGTAAACAATAAACAAGGACATCAATAATTACAAGGATGTACACAATTATCCATCCTATTGCACACATAGATGGTATTACAGTAATTATTAACAGGTTCTAGTATGCCTGGGTCGCATAGTGCTTTGAAATGTTGACAAATAGTTTTGTTGTTTTAACAGCTGAATTTTTTGTTTTGTAAAAATAAATAAATGTCTAACATTTTAAGATCCTGTAAAATTCTTAATGCAGGTAACAACTCATTTCCTAAACTTTTTTTACTGCACACATTTGTTATTGTCCTTGTTTAAATTTATATTGCGCATTAATACTTGAAAACAATTTTTTTTTTAGGTGTTTGGAGTGTATGGAATCAAACAACACAGATATAGTTATTCATGTTGATGGAGGATAATGGTATGAACTAAAAGTGAGTGAGGTGTTATCTTCTGTCAGGACCAGTAAGTCTACAGAAACTGTACCTTTTCTTCCTACAAGCGTTTGGAATAGTTTCCCATCTGTTAATATTCTAAAAGGATTTTGTTACGGGAGAATTTATGAACACATTATATCAACTGCAAAGATGTACACATTTAACTCTGCCTCTGACAGTGAAAGTGAGGACAATTTGACTGACTTCAACACATCAAAACCTATGTTGAAAGGTCAACAATATTTTATACGTGGCCATGTGAAAAACTTGCAAGATAATTATACAGATGACCATTATTTTTTTTAAATCATTTGTAATGGCATCATACACGCGGCAAGTTGTATATCATGTATCAGTGAGTCTAGCAACACTCTCAGGAAAAGTAAGGGATGCATCTTGCGACTGTAAAGCTTCCTCCATGGGCAGATGCAATCATATTGCTTCTTTACTTTTTGCCTTGGAAGATTATACTCTTCAGTTTGGATATAAGCCATGTCCATCTATCAGCAAACTTTGTACATGGAATGTTGGGAAGAAATCTAAACGACATCCACAACCATGCCATTCAACATCATACAGCAAGATATTAAAAGCAGATAGATTTAGAAACTATGATCCATTATGTGACGTTGAAATTAATGAAACAAAGTTTGTTAACAAGTTCATTGCTGCATTACCTAATTCAGGTTCAGACAGCATGTTCAGCCAAATATTAAAGATAGACTACCCTGATTATGAAGTTGATGTCTGCTTTACAGTTAATGCAGTCTGACAAAAACACAGTCCCCTTTGAAGTACCAAATACACGAGATAGACAGAGTCAGAAATGTGGTACAGTAGCAGATTCTGTAGAATAACTGCTTCTGTAGCAAAAGATGTAGCAGTTGTCCACAGTAAAAGGGGGAAATATAATCTTCTGAACAGAATTCTATGGAGCAAAAAAAAATTACCAGAATTAAAAGGTTTAAAATATGGAAGACAAAATGAAGAGAAATCTTTTCATGAGTACATGGCTGAAAATATTGGAAAGGATGTTAAGATACAAAAAAGTGTATCCAGAACATGGATGTAGTCCTGATGCCCTGTTCGACAATCAAAGCAACAAACTAATAGGTGTAGTTGAGATAAAAATGTCCATTTGTTTTAGCAAGGAAAGACCCATTATGTGTAGATGAGCTTAATGCAAATAAAAGAAACAATCTTTGTTATAATATTATGAATGGTAGGCCATTTTTAAACAAATCACATATATATTACTACCAGGTACAGATGCAGATTGCGCTTTGTGAAGTAGACTTTTGTGACTTTGTCATTTGGTCCTCAAAATCAATGATTGTAGAAAGAATAATGCCTGAAGTTGAATTTTGGAAAGATTTATGTTCAGAATTGATAAACTTTCATCATAACACCCTGATGCGAATATATTGAAATGAGAATCCCCAGGAGACTTATGCCAGTTGATATTTCAGATTTAGGATTCGAAACATTGTCTATGTTTATATTGGTGCTCCACATTTTAAATCTAACTTGTATTAATTGAGAAAGTGGGACAACAAAAACATAATTATACAAATACTGAATGAACAATTTTACAAAGACTTATCCATATATTATAGTTTGCTGTCAGTTGTTCATCTTTATGAACATTCATAAGAAAATAAGGTTCTTGATAATATAAGATGTGTAAGGAAATATAAACAATGGTATGGAACTGCATTTTGTTGCTGCTTTTATCTTACAGCCTTCAACAATATGGAGGGTAATTACCGCCATAATTCTATGCATGTATTTTCTATTTTTCCTTGATGCATTATTGTAAATGACTGCTTACAAGTGCTACTTTCATAATTCTCTCCATGTATATTGTATTCTTCATGGATGCAAACTGTACGTGGCAGTCTGCAAGTGCTACTTTTCTTCTGCATTATTGTAAATTGCTGCTTGCAAGTTCTACATTCATAATTTCATCCATGTATATTGTATTCTTCATTGATGCAAACTGTAAAGGGCTAGTTGCAAGTGCTTAGATCTACTTTCTATTTATAAACCTGCTATATCGCAAATTACATCGTTCCAGTTGTTGATTTTGTTCTGCATTTTACAGATTTTGCCTTGCAACACCGTACCTTCAAAATATTCTCCTAGTCCATGCTTTATGACAAATTGTATCTTCTAAAATCACGATTATAATGTAGCATCAAGCATGTTGCAAGTTAGCATCAAGGAAGTTTGCGTGAAATAATGCCTCATTATGACAACAGATGGCGCTGTGACATGTCATTTTCTTACAAAACGACTACTCCCCTGACTCTTGCGACACGAGGTTATACCACTTTACGGTATGTTTGGGCGTCTAATTTAAAATATCATTCGAGTTATTTTGCTGCGGGTAATGGCGTATTACAGTCAGCTGCTTTCCCAGAGTATTAACATTCGGAAAGGAGGTGGCCTGTAAGAAGCATAGAACAAATTAAATTTATCAAATTGTATACAATTAGATATATCTACACAATGTTATATATTCGCTGACCCTTCAAACCCATTATTTATTTAGACAATTTGTATGTGTAATTTACCGCAACCGGTATCATAGGGTATAGCCGCATACAAACAAGATTTAAACGATATTGCATCTTGTCATACCTGCATGAACTCCAAGTTGCTGAGACATCTTTCTGATCGTTCTCAAAATAAATATATTGAGAATTATATAAATTGTTGTAGACGTTGATTGGACATGCTATGTATTTTAGTTTTCCGATATTAGTCACACATTTTTTTTAATTGAAAGGAAAATATTAAATATATTTAACCCAATTATATATATATATATATATATATATATATATGTATATGTATATGTATATATATATATATATATATATATATAATGGCCTTTAAAGTATTGGCATAAAGCAAACTGATATACCAGTACTATTGGTATATCAAATTGTGATCCACCCATGGTGCAGTAATACGCATATATATACATTCTTGGAACTGTGCGCTGTTGGTTCTATTCCGATAGATCAATGATGAATTTCCACTCATTAGTCATTAATGACGTATGAAAAGAAAAATAAAAAGTAATAATCCCCATTTTCTAAATGAATTTAACATGGTACACAATTTCATGGCAATCCTTTCTTTTTCTATTTCCCTATCCCCTCATGCATAAGGGACATAATACGCAGAAATTTGGAGTGAGAAAGAAAAAGAATTTGGGCTGGATGAAAACCTTGAAACTGAACTTGTAGCAAGTAACTTAGAATAATATGGTTCGTTGTTAAAGTATGTGTATACTTCCCTTGCGATCTATCTACAGTGTTTATATAATCAGCGATACAAAGTTGCAATAGTCTCATTATATAAGAAAATAAATTCATAGAATATGAGATCTATTTTCTATATCTAAACATAAAGAACATTTTCAAACAATTATGAGATGCTTTCCTCAGATTTCAAACTGGAAACTACATTTTGTATCATTTAAAATCATATGCATCCATAAGGCCTTGGAACAATAAAATCTGTAATTTAAATGACTTAATTGCTCAGAAGACAGAGTCATAAGCAAGTTAGTTTCTTCACAGAATAATAAAAACCACTAGCCAATTTCTGACTACAGTTGTAAGATGTTTTAGCAGAAAGTAACAGCTACTTTATAAGCATGCAATACATTTAATCAAAGTTAAAGGCCCCATGTACTATTCATCAGATAAGACACAAGACTGGGTTTCAGAAATTGAAGCCACACAAGTACCAGTTCGTTACTTTGTGAAAAATAGGGTCATTATGAGAAAATGGAGATGTATCTGCTGGTGATGAGTGGTCAGTGAACAATCAAATTGCTGTTTCAAAGTTGTATAGACAGGAAATTCGTAGCCTTGCCCATGAAACTCTTTAAGCTGGTCATTTAGGTGTCAGTAAGATTTGTCACAAGAACTTGAACCATTTTTATTGGCTGAAAATTGAAAGTGATGGTTATAAATGTCGTAGATCTTGTCACACTTTTCAATGGTAGGAAGCCCCAATCAGAATATACCTAAGGCACATCTGCAACCTATTTCTGCATTTGACCATTCGACGAACCATTGAGCAGAAAAATGGTAAACTGTCGGTTTCTGACCTGATATCAAGTCAAGCAACCAATACTTGTTCACCATAATGTGTGCATCCACAAGGTTTCCATAGGCTATTGCTTTAAAGAATGTTAAGGCAAAAACTGTTCTAAACGTTTTGGTTATGTTTTTGTAACATTTATTTGCCTCCACAAGTCTGTCTGGTCTGATCAAGGGTCAGATTTTATGTTTGGATATTTCTGACACCTTATGCATGAATTAGACATCCAACAGTTTAATATTTCTGCCTATCACCCAGAAAGTCAAAGGGATACGGAAAGATTTCATCAAATTTTGAAGAACAGTACTCAGTCATATTACTTTGATAAAGGAAGGGATTGGGATGATGGTGTTCATTTTCTGTTATTTGTTGCTAGGTATTCAGTTTAAGAACCATTGGGTTTTAGATCTTATGAACTGGTTTTTGGACATACTGTCCATGGACCAGTTATTAAAATAGAAACTTCTTTCAAATGAAGATTCCAAGATTAATCTTCCTGACTATCTTTCTTGTTTCAAATTTAAGTTATTAAACACTTGTAAAGTAGCAAGAACGAATTTTCAATTTACTCAATCTAAAATGAAATTCAAGTGTGACAAAATTACACAGGGAACTTTAAGCTTGGTGGTAAAGTTCTGGCTGTCTTGCCCATACCGCAATATTATCTTCAGGCTAAGTATTATGGTCCTTATACCAGGGTTCCTGCAGTCATGGAAATCCTGGTAAAGTTTGTAAATTACAGAAAAGCATTTAAAGGGTCTTGAAAATTTTGAAATTTTTGTAAGTCATTCAAAGTTTTGGAAAAGTCATGGAATTTGTTTTTTTTTTGGTTATTTGGCATTATCAGGTTGCATTTATTTGCAGATGCAAAAGTTTTACCAACCTATCTAACTTCTTCAATGGATTTTATTAGAGTAGGTTCCCCTAAAACTTTAGTCACACTACATCCAGGGATTTTACCGCCATTCAAATTCATTGTACTCATGGCATTCAAAAGAAAATGACCTATCTGATTGGATGAAGTATGTCCAAAAGCCAGCTGTAAAATGTTTTTGTGTTAAATTTACACGTTAGGTAAGTATTAGAGGTCATAAATTTGCATAATAGGTACTCTTGAAATTGGTAAGGAGGTCTTGTAAAATTTTGGACAAGTCATGGAATTACATTGTTTTAAAGATTGCAGGAATCCTGTTATACTTTTCAAAAGAAAGTAGATGACTTAAATTATATCATTAAGACCCCAGTGAGGCAGAAACATAAACATCTGTGTGATATGTTAGAGGAGTATTTTGACAGAGATAGAACAATTAATGATTCAGTGAGTTTTAGTTGTATTTATCCCACACAGTGAGGATGTAAACGATGGAATGTAGTCTGTCTGGTGACTTTAGTTTAACCAAAGTTTAGAATTCAGACATATTAAACAATCTGGACCCAAAACTTTCATACCTAGAATAATAGGAAAGGAGTGAACTAGAACTATTATTACATGAATATGAACATGTGTTTCCTGATGTTCCAACACAAATAAAATCTATCAAGATTCTATCAGGCCATTGATGTTGTAGATTCTACATCTGTGAAGCAACATCCTTATAGGATGAATCCTCTCAAGCAGGAATATTTGAAAAAGGAAATTCAATTTTACTGGAGAATGATTACGAAGATCATAAAACCAAGTAAAAGTAATTGCAGGTCACCATGTATTGTGCACCTAAACCAGATAATACATGTACTTTCCACATGTGTACTGACTAAAAAAAAGTCAACAGTGTCACCAAAATGGATTCATTTCCAAAGCCAAGAATGGATGATTGCATTAACAAATTAGAAATGACAAATATTTACCAAGATTTTTACTTTTTTAAAGGAATCTGGCAAATTCCACTCAAAGAATGAGCAAAATAAATTTTGCCATTTGCAACTCCAGATGGGCTTGCTTTATCAGTATGAAATGATGTCCTTTGGAACAAAAAATTTATCTGGCAACATTCCAGTGTCTAATGAATGTTAATATCTGTTCTAGATAATTAGGATGCATACATCGATGATGTCATTATCTACAACACCTGGGAAGATCACTTGGAAACCATTTGGAAATTTTTTTATTGACTCGGGTGGAGCTCGAGTTTTGCATATTGCATAGGGTTAGAATTTGAAAGAAAAAGAATTTCCCTGGGTTTCCTCACTGGTTATACTGGCTATTTAAAAAAGAACATGTATATCTTAGATATTGTTCAAAGAACCCTTAATTCCCTTTATTTTGGTGTATGATTGATGGGTGTAATATGGATTATAGAGTATACAGCTTGGCCTCACTCCAGATGTGCACCTTTCAAAAAAGTGCTAGCTCCACTTGGTCATTTTCACTTCCTGAACTTCAGAGGTAAATTGTTAAAAAAAAGAGCCGATAACTTTTTTACATATTATATATTTGGTAATTCATTCATTGCACTTTCAGAAGCTGGTATTGTCTAGTCTGGCAAAATTCATTTTCCCTATTTTAATAGCTGCTAAGGATAGTGTACTTCAGACAAATTCAGACTGACTTTTGGAGCACAAGGGAGCGGTCATTTTAGTTAGCAGTGTGCTAAGATCATTTACAATTTCCAAAAGTACAATATCCAAAGAAATGTCAGTCACATTACATCAAAGTAGCATAGACGTATGCCAACATTCTCTCCACTGTGCATGTTTTAGATGCAAACAACTTACATACGTCACTTTCTCAAAAGCACATAATAACTCGTGAGCACCCGCTCAGTGAAGCAAATCTAACAATTTATGTAGACGTGAGTTTTGCCAGGTTTATTTCACATTTTTAGGACATATTGTGGGACAAGGTTAAGTTAAATATATAGAAGTTATGGTCAAGATCATCTTAATTCCCAGTGCCTGTTAAAAGAAACGTATGCAATTTTTGGGTATGAATGGTTATTGTCAGAAATTTTGCTACGTTTTTCTATAATTGACGAGCCTAGGACAAGTGTGTTAACAAATCTAAGTTTCACTGGTCTGGAATTTGTTTTGACAAATTAAAAGTCATGCATAAAAGTGCACCAGTTCTTTCAGCATCAAATTTCAGTTATTTAAAACGTCTGTTGATGCAAGTGATGTAGGGGTTGGTGGAGTATTGATCCAAGAAGATAAAAATGGTGTAGATCATCCAGTACGGCTATTAAAAAAGGTAAACAATCATCAGAGAAATTGTTCCACAACTGAAAAGGAATGTTTATCTTTGACGTTGTCTTTTGCAACATTTTGAAGTATATATTAGTTTATCTCTTTCTCTGGTTGTTGTATTCAGTGATCACAATCCCCTCATTTTCATTAAACAAAAAATGAAAAGTAGAGATTGTTGTGGTTGAGATACTATTACAAGAATACAGCAATGACATTTGATGTGAGGGAAAAAGATAATAAGGATTGAAGATGCACCCTATATGAATAGAAGTAATATATTGCTTTATTCTGTGTAATTCATATGACATTTAGTTTAACTATTATAGTATCAGATGCATGTTTGAGTTTGATGTAAAATAAAGCATTATTGTGAACATTTTTCCTTTTCTTTACGAGGGAAGGTGTTAGGTATTTTTGATTTTATTGCATTCTTCACCTTTGTCTATGATTGAAGGTAGAGTTTTGACCTACCTGATTATTGTCATGTTTTCTATGATAACGTGTATGTGAATTTAATACATGGCTTTGTTTATAAATTAGTGGAATTTTCCATTAAGAATCACTAGTTTTCCAGAAAATACTATTACATTATAAGCCAGGTGACAATATCAACATTAAGACTTTGGTAAATAAAATCAATCTTTGGGAAACAATGACCGAGTTTACTGTTTGAAGAGTTATAATTTAAGAGGAATTATTTATTTAAATTATTCATTGGAATTACTAAGAGCTCACTGACTTTTTGGACTCTTTCATTAAGAACATTCTATATTTTCGGACCTTGACCTTAACTTCTATAATTTTGGACACTGTAAAGGGACATTTAGGATTGCTTAGAATTCAGTTATATCTTTTGAATTTTCATTTATTGTATTCTAAGGGAAAAAAAGTGCTTGTTAAATTTTAACTGTTGGTTTCACTTTCTTTCAGATCTTTTAAGACCTCAGGTCATATTAGTTGTAATTGTTTTTCAAAGCTTGCATTCTCATTATAATTTCTGAAAGGACAATTCTATATCCATCTCAGATTGAGAACTATATCATTATTTTGTATGTTTCTTTGTTAATCTTAGAAATATGAGTGGACTTTATTTTTTTTAACCTGTTCACAGCTGTATCATTGCCCAAGCTACCTGTGTCACACAATTCAGAGGTTGTGGCCATTACCTCAGTGGCCTCAACCACTGTTCGTTTAAATGCTAATATGTACTTCAACATCACTGAAGTGCACTACAATTTTGAATGTAAACCAAACTTTTTGTGCTATATCTTAATGTGAGTAAATTTTCAGTGGGAGTTTTTGCTGTTTGAAATTGCATCAATCTTCACAATGTCATTTCTACCTCAACCCATATTTTTGGATCAGAACTGTGAGAAAAATAACTCTTCATGATGCATCAGTTTTGGATAGTCCAATTCCACCCCCAGGATTTTACTGAATTAGTACAATGCATTGCCTTCGCATGGAACATTTCTATCCTATATCGATGCATATCAAGAATTCTATTCATTGACAGAATGCATGAGAATTTCCATTTTTCGGTGGATTTCTGCTTTAATGTGGTTGCCAGGATTATTTCTGAAAAATTAGAAAAATGACTTTGCTCTATGGACCTGCAAGAGGGCCTAAACTGCCCCTTAGACCCTTGGCCTTTAAAATTATTTTACCTCTTTTCTGTACTCATCCCTGAATGTGTCTGCTACAGTTGTTAAAAGGAGTGGAAACTGAACAGTAAATTATTAAGGTGCTGTTCAAGATGTTATATACTGGGATGCTAACTTTCATTAAGTCCTTATTTGCATTAGTTTTAATTATGTCATTGCACTGCACAGTACAGGTACATACATTTCAAGTGAAAATGGGAAAGGGCAAAAGTTTGTTTTGTGTGAACAGCATTTGCATGAAAATTACTTAAAACACAAGCCTACTTCTATCCCACTTTTCTATTCATCGATTGTACTTGTTAGATATGTTATATGAAGCAAACTTTTGCATACTTATTTATGTCTTTAACATGCAAAACCAAAGTTCTATCAACTGTTCTCATTCTAACGCCGTATTTAATACATTACCCATGTAATACTTTTGGAATGGCAGCTGAGACACAGTAGAGTAGGAGCCACAGTGGCTCAGTGGTTATCATGCCAACTCACAACTGAAAGAGTGTGGGTTCTAATCTTATCACTGGACTAGCCTAGGTCAGCTACCACAGTGTTTCCTTAGAAAAGGCACTTTACTCCAATTGCCTTGGTACTAGATAACCTACTGGTGTTGCTGTCTCATAAAGCATCAAACAAGCACACAGTAAAGTACAATCAGTGCTGATGTAATTCCTGACAAATTTTACAATTCATTTCCATTTCCACAGTTCATTAAAAAGATATTTCAACATAATACACTAAAATTCGCATAAATACAAAGCTAAGAAATGGATAGAGGAAATGATGAGAATGGGGAAAATTAAGCTGACTTTTTTAAACACAGGTCAGTTTTTAAATGGCAAAATCATCTGACAAAAACGTATGAAACACTGGCTTTTCCATAAGATGTCATTTTATGAACTGCTGTGCAATACTTTGGAAATGTTTTCTTTTCTTAGTATCATCATATTCGAGAACAGGTTATCTATAAACAATTTTCATCATATATAATGGAATGTGTGGAACAAGTAGGACATATCTTATCATAAACTTTCTTTTTGTACTGTCATATACACTGTAACAGACTTCGTATGGAGATGCACCTCAAAATGTTAAAGTGTTAACAATTACCAAAATGGAAAGTGACTGATGCAATTCTTATCAATCTTAACCTTTTACATGGTTTGCACCATAATACAATCAAAATATACTATACTAGCAAATAACTTGTTACCTGACATTTTGCCACTTGACATTCTTGGTTGACCATCTCTGGTTCGTCCTTATAAGAACACAATGTCCTATCTTGTTTTTCAGTTGCAGAAACATTACTTTTTTATTTTGGAACTGTCTAGATATTTAAAAGACTTGAAATAAATATGAATATGTGTGTTTTTCTTTTCAAATTTACTTTTGTTAATTCCCTTTCTATAATGCACGTCCACCAAATTCAGAAAGAGCTACATTAATCAGCTGATATCAATTGTATTTTCTTTCTTCTTTCCGTTATTTAATTAAATAAATGTCAGGTCTTCAGTGACACATATCATTGACTTGTTATATATCAACCAAAAATGGCAGAGCATATATTATGATGTTTGTGGTACTGTAACAGGTGTGAGCTCCATTAAAATAGTAAAGCCTGTCAATAAAGACCATTTAGAGTAATATCAGAAAATAATGTGAGCAGATGAATTTTATAAATCAGTACAAATTATTTATGTGTACGTTGGAAGTAGATCTTTATGGATATACTGTTGCCAATGCAGGTTTTAAAGACACACATCATCTATCAAACGGAATAGATGACTACAGTGTATATGCATGGACTTATCTGCCTTTGTATCAAATATTCTTTCTTTTGGTGTGCTATTTAACACCAATAATATCTCAAATTAATAATTTTTTCTCTCTCTTCTAATTTCAACATTTTGAAAATCAGATCTAATGATGGTGCGGTAGCAGTGTCTGAAATGAAGGAGTTGGTACATCAGCTTCGTTTCCTTGCACACTGCATGGAAAATAATAGAACTCAAAATCTGACAACAGACTTAGAAGTAGCCATATCAATGATGGTGCAATTATCTCAATTTACAGACCCTGAAGAAAGTTTAAATTGTGCAGAACAAGCACTTGAACTTGTCTGTCTTCATAGAAATATTAATGATGAAATCCCTAAACCTGAAGTCGAGTATGGTTTCTTGGGTCGTCACAAACTCTTGAGTTCTTTATTCAAAATGGTTTCAGAGTAAAGGAGATGGCAAATATGTTGGGTGTTAGCAAATAAACTGTTGAATGAAGACTAAGCCAGTTACATTTGAAAGTCAGACAGACGTATAGTCCACTTTGTGATGAGAAACTTGATCAAGAAGAAAAAAACTGACAACTGAGTTTCCTGTTGTTGGATACCGCACAATCTCTGCAATGTTGCTTTCCCGGGGACACCGTGTTCAAGAATACAGAATTAGACAGGCTATGCTGAATGTTGATCCACAGGAGTTCTTTTCAGAAGATTATTCATTACAACCTGTCGAGTACAACGAAGGACCTACAACGTCAGTGGCCCCCACTTTTTATGGCACATTGATAGAAATCATAAACTCGTGCGGTATGAAAAATCTATTTTATTTTCATATAGCTAAAGATAGCTTAGAACTTAAATTCTCAATTTGGCACATAAAACATCTCCCCAAATTTTACCAAAGTTATTGCTCCACGCAACTGCATTCTAAAAAAAAACTTTTAATCAGAGAAAAAATAATAATAACACTGAAGCAAGAGAGAAAAACAATTAGTGACAACAGTATGTATATTTCTGTCCAAACGTCTACAATGATTTTCGTCTTAGTCATACACATGTCTAACATTTTATTGGATTACTGCTGTCCTCTTATCATGTGTATGCTGTCGTTCAAATGATACATTAAAAGTGATTTAGTTTATGAAAATTAGATTCTGAATAGTTCTGGGGTGAAAACAATGTTACAAAGATACAAAAACTTAGAAATCTAATATTACACAATTATACAAATCTAATATTACACAAATATAAAAATCTGATAAACATCTTGAAAAGATATTAGACATGAATTACCTGATGCAGGTGGAACACTACCCTCAACATTGTTATATTGCTTCTTAATTTAGATGGTGCTTTATCATCCATGGTGGTATAGATGGTTATTCAAGATTGCCTGTTTATCTAAAAGTAAGCAACAGCAACAATGCTCAAACTGTGCTTAATGCCTTTGTGAAAGCTGTCCAGAAGTATGGCCTTCCTAAGAGAGTGCGCTCAGACAAAGGTGGGGAAAAAATACATTGGTCGCAGAAAACATGTTGCAACACATGGATCCCATAAGTCGTCCATTCATTGCACGACATAGTGTACACAATCAAAGGTATAACATCTGTATGTAAATAAGTTCTAAGGCAGATTATCTCTTCAAACTACTTCTGTTTCTAGTCTGGGCTGTAGATATATAGGTCTTTTAGGTCTATTTTCTTTCTATATACAAAATGGCAAAATAATAAACAGTAACCCTGACCTTTAAAACTGGACCCACATTGTATTAAATGGGATGCATTCTAGTTGCATTGTGTAAGAATACAAAGTTTCGTCCCTTAATCTTGAATAAATTTAATGTTTAAGAAACTAAAGGTGATGGACAATGGAGAACTTAACTTTTTTAACCATGACTAAGCCATGACTCTGACCTTATTGGCAGAACATCCAGTGTGGTAAATGACACCCTGTAATGATTTTACAAAGGTATACCAAGTTTGACCCCATAATCTCAAACAGCTTATTGGCAGGGAAAGTATGATGAAATCATAATTTTAAGCACTGACTTTGAAGATTGCACTACCGGTGAAGTACATGACATGGCTATTGATCATGTCCACAGATCAAGTGATGGCAATCAATCTCGAAAATTAAAATTAAAAAGTGGAAGGGAAATTTTATGGAAAGACAGACATGTATATTATATCCTCTCTACAAGCTTTAAGAAAAAAGCTGGGGATATCATATACATTCAGGCCTAAAATCCATTAAAAAAATTCCTTGTAGCTAGAATGACAATTCAAAAATTTACAGTCCAGCTGAATCTTCACTAGTCCTTCCAACTAAACAATGTCAAACATCTAGATTAAATATCACAATCAGTCATAATTCAGAAATACAAACCTTATGTTGAGAAATACAAACATTACTTGAAAATATTCATGACAAGAATGTGTTTGCAAGAAAAACAATAACTGGTTCTCCAGTAATTGACTCTTTAAAAAGGCATAAACAAATAATTTTATGAGAAAAAGACATCATTCATGCTGGTCATTACACATCGTAACACCTTAAATCAGACAGGACATGTTGTATCTCTCATTCTAGCAGCATAGTAATTGTGTGGATTTTCACAACAAATATGAACATTTGATTATAATGTGTCTCCATGATGCTAATTCTTTAAAGATGGAATGGTTAATAATAACATGGTTTTTAATGACCAAGGTGCCATATTGGCTGTTTGACAAGTTCATAAGTCTGATTTACAGTCTTCTAGTCAGTTTCCTCTGACCTTTGCTAGCCCTTTTTAGATATTCTGACATTTATGTTGGGATGTGAGATCAGAACTTGCTGACTGTTGAAAAGCTGGTAATGGCTGAAACTGCATGGTGTCAGCTTACTACGTGGACTGGCAAACTTAAATGACCTTATACCAAGCTTTAATCACATCAAATTGATAGGTGGATTTAATTTACAAGAAACTTAGAGTATAACGTTCATTATGCCTTTATGTGTTTGTGAATTGAATTTGTAATGTAGCCTTAAAAATTGGAATCATATAGCTATGATGTCTGTAGTGTGGCAATTTATCATTCCGTTTAGCACTGGGGCATCATGCTCCACCCAGTCACATTATTCTGACACCAGGCCAACCAGTCCTAACACTAACCTCTTAACGCCGAGTGCAATTGAGGCAGCTGCCAGTACCATTCTTTTAAGTCTTTGGGATGACCTTGCCAGGGTTCAAACCTGCAATCTCTCGCATCTGAGGCAGACACACTAACCACTCGGCCCAACGAAGTGGCCCCCATTATGTCTTTAATTCAGTGACAGATTCATCAGGCGGAATGTAACTGTAGATGTAGTTCTTGTTAGTATCACATAACTACCAAGGTTGCTGCCACAGTGACAGGTTTCTGGTGGTGGTTCTCAGAATAAATATGTTGAAAATTATATATCTTTTTTTGGGGGGGGGGTAAAAAGTTACGTGACTTTCGTTTAATATTTTCCACATCTCTGATGCATCATTTGAAAGGGGGTTTTGTTGGTACCACAGGATAATTGCACCTCTCATATCATGGATATGTAGGTTGCGAGGTTTGCTTAGCTGTGTGACTAGCAATGAGAACCAGGTCAGATTTCATCAATGCAATACTTCAGTCTTGTATTTTAACAAATTAAAGACCTAACAAATGTTATACTTTCAATTTATTAGAGATAACTCATTTTTCTATTGATTTCATGTGGGTAGGGGTCATGTAAGGTTGTTAAAGTTTGCCAGGCCCAGTAGTAAGTGACTGACCTAAAACCCCAGATATGTCAAAATGTCCAAAGTTGAGTAGGAAAGGTCAAAGGAAACTTGGACTAACAGTCTTTTTCATACAAATTTGCCATAGAAATCTAACAAAATACATCAAGATTTAAACAGCTTCAATTTTTAAATATTATCTGTACAATCCTCATTTATTCTGAACAAGGAGATTTATCTGATTAGCTTAGAGAGAACTTGGACATCATCCGATCATTATGATTTTAAAAAAATTATGCATGATAGTGTAAATATTTGTTTCTTTTAGAATAGAGCGGCTATGGAGGGAGCTGTGGGGTGGCTGCGCTGCAGCTTACTACCAGCTTTTCTTCCACATGGAAGATCTTGGAATCTTCCAAACAGAGAATGAATTACACTGATTCAGCACTTGCATCACAAACTAACAGTTATCATGTACATTAGGCTCCACCATCTCCATTAAGAAACATGAATAAAAATCGTAGTTGCTTTTGTCTATATTTTCCCTAATAGCAAAAAATTTAGACAGAACATGGTACGATTTTAAATTTGTAATGTATCAAGGAATTAAATCATTCTAAGCTAGATTTTAATTATACCAGTTAAACACTTTCAGAGATAGAAGGTGGAGAACGATTCATTGTGTATCGGACGCTGACTGTAATGTACTGAGAATGACACAATGAGGATGCCTCTAGCTTTAACCCCATACAGAGTCAGGGGGTTTGCAAACGCCCATTTATATCCCATGAAATCAAAATAGAACTCTGGCAGAAGTACATGTATTTCTATACTATGACATTCCAAACCCATATTAGGCTACAATTATGTATAAGAAAGACTCAACAAATTTTCTCATAATCCTGATTTTCCACTGTACTATAGAGAGTAATGGATGGAGCACAGGTGTTAACAGTAGTAAGCTTCTTGAGTGTGTTATCAAATTCTATTATGCCAGATGCTATATTGAGTGGCAAGGAAGTGCTACCAACAAGCGACTGCAACAGATGGCCCATGCTTATTTGAACATCTTCCTCTCTTCCATCATCTAAATTCAGCCAGGTTGATCTGATATTCCCACCTGCATAAATAAATTGTTATTGGTACTGGCATTAACAAGTGACCACAGGCATAAATTCTATTTTATGTTCTTAGTAAACAACTCCCACCCACCATTATATATGTAAATGACAGTGGATAACTGTGTAAACAAGTGTATCAAATGAAAAAA
The DNA here is from genome assembly GCA_016617855.1 of Megalonaias nervosa. NCBI lineage: Eukaryota > Metazoa > Mollusca > Bivalvia > Unionida > Unionidae > Megalonaias > Megalonaias nervosa. Next base: position 16,341 of record JAECUM010059495.1, read on the forward strand.
AAAAATTCTAAAATATGCACAATACATAGGACATGCAAATATTTAATTTGTTGATATTTCCATATTTGCATGCATGAATAAACTTTGTGTACTTCATACATTCTATTTTGTGCACAAGAAAGAAAGTATCCCATGAGGGTGCTTAGACTTAAAATGATGTAAATTAGTACTATTATTATGTTGCATAATATTTGAGTGTACAGAACCACGTGGTACTTTATGCAACTCTGTAACATAAGAGGAGGACCAAGGAGTGTATGTTGTCTGTGGATGATTATTGTTTCATATATTCATTACTTACATTCCACATTTCTCAGCAGCTGATGAAAGTTATACACTAAAATTTCTTCAATCCTTTTCCTTCTCATTCTTCGAGTACACAGGGACAAAGAAATCCATTACATCTCCTGCAGTTGGCAACATACTGCATTTCAAATACACTGGGAATGTTTTCATGATATTCAGTACACCAAGCAGTTACAGGCCTGTAATGATAACATTTTTACAATTAATAGTCAGCTTTCACTTTGCAATTTCAGTGTCTTTATTAAAATTTCATCTGGACAAGATACTGTGGTACTCAGTAAAAAATAATGCTAGCATAACTGATAGTCTCCATGTATGAGTACTATTATAGATAACATAGAATAATGGTTGGAAGGAATTACATATTTTCAATCACATAGCTACACAGTGTCAATTAACATTTTCAGGGCAGATTGATTATTGTAAACAAAACTTCACTGTAACTAAAATGATGTAACCAAAGTATCTAGTGGCTGAAAATTTGTAAGGTGGGAAATCTTCCTAATAACTCAACCTCTACCTCTGTACTCTCTATATGTATGATTCATTTTAAGTAAGCATTTTGCCATCTAATGAATCGGTGCTAACAAAAATGTCATAGCTCAATGCATGCGGCCCCTCTAATCTAGACTACCATCCACCCATAAAAATTTTCTCTAACAAAACCTTGAGCATATTAACAAAATGCTGCATTTTCATCAAAGTTCTTGAAAAACACTACTGTAAAATAATATTATCTCGTTTTGGGCTCCATTTATAGGTCTCGCACCCTTGTAAAGATCATCTGCTTACTAAAGTACAGAAAGAGTGAACAATACTATTTCTATTCTCTGTATTATCTATAAATAGCACATAATTGTACTCCATAAATAATACAAAACTGTTCCTCGCTCTTAGCAACTGGGTATTGTAACAGACCCACTTTACAATGACATATATTAAGCAGGAAAGTTGATACTTTTGTTTATTATTGATTGAAAAAAAAGACAAATGGATCTTCAAATCTGATTTGGTTTTAACTTCAATCTAGCACGATGTGGAGATCTTTGCAACATTCTAAATTCTAGCTCAAAGTCATTAAAATACTCTTCTCTACATGTCTTATTAAAAAATACAATCAATACATCGATCAGAAGGCAAAACTAAAGACATACATAGTTATAAAATGCATGTGTGTATGCCATAATATATGTAATTTTTAATTCTTAGAATTCCATGAACAATATCAAAATCATACAGATAAAATGTGTAAAGCAGGACACGCTTCTTATAACCAAGTCTGCTGATCTATTCAGTACGAGGGATATCGACAAAAGCAACTGGACACTTGTTGGCATCACATGGAAATAACTGATTTAAGTGAAATTAAATAACAAAATGAGTTAACAGTCAGACATAAATGTATGAAAACGCACTAAACCATAAACTATTTTGGTGCTAATAGTGGTTGAAATAATGACCTGGTGTCAGTCAAAAATGGCATCTATTTGCACACATTCGAGTTATAATTAATATAATTGACCTCAAAGTTGAGAATGCACTGTGTGACTGGTACATATGAAATTTCCTGGGTAAAGTTTTATTGCAAGATCTTTAAAGGCTAAAAAGTTGACAGATTGGGTATCAATATATGTCACTCATTTCAGCGACCTTAACAATAACACACAAAAAATGCCCGTTATATGTGATACATATTCTTGTCATGTGCTATACTACAATTATGTTTTATTCAATGGTTCTTGAGTTTAAGCACAGTCAAGGATATATGTCATGCACTTGGTTTAATTGTCCCCTGCTATGACTGCACCATTTGAGTTTGATATCTGGCTATGGTATACATCTAGTAATGATTTATACTTGGTTCAAGTTTAATGGCAACACCTGCGAAATGAAGTAATTGGTCAGTAAAACATTTTAACACTATAATAAGATTCCTTTTGGGTGAATGATGCTCTAATGGAAAAAAAAATGATTGCCAGGGAATGCAAGATACGACCATTTCTTCTTTTTAACTACCGAGTGTTGTGACAATCTCTGATATTCTTCAGTGATAACAAGATTTTCCAATTAGCTGCTGTGGTGGATATTTTGGATGTCAGATTGGTGCCATTTTCATTTAAATCCATGCTGACATCGTTATAAGTCTTTTGTGAAAAACACATGTCAATATGACCATCCATTCACATCAAGAGTTTCACAACAGACATCATGGCATCTATACTGGATGAATGATTCTTACTATTTTGGCTTAGAACCATCAAGGTATCATAAGTGGTCTATTGGAGAAAACCCCATGTTGATATTGTCATCCATTTGGGAGTAGCGGAGAAGACAATACTTTCAAGGGGTGGGTGGGTTTTTTTACATCATTTTCATTTTGGACCAACTAGACACCAGAAGAACTTTCAAAAGAAAACCCTATGTCAAAATGACTTCTCATTTAAGAGTAGCAATAACAAGATTTCTGAGCTGGCCTTGCTTGATATCAGATTGGCACCAGTTTCGTCTAAGATTAACTTGAAATCATAGGAAGTCTTGAAGTGAAAACAATATGTTGATATGATCACTGATTTGGTGTGAGTAGCAATGATTTTCAAGCTGGTCTCTGTGCAGCCATGTTGGATATCAGATTGGCACTATTTTCACTTACGATCAACTAGACATCATAAGAAGTGAAAACCTCTTGTAACTATTGACTTTTCGTCCAATAGCAGAGATACCATTTTTAACTGGGCATCTGATCAGGCACATTTTCATTTTGCACAAACCAGACATCATCATAAGTCTTTTAGTAGAAACTCCATGTTGACATGACCAACCTCTCAGGAGTAATGGTAACATGATTTTCAAGATGGCCAATGTGGCCGCCATACTGGATGTCCATGTGGCAACATTTTCATTTAGGACTAAGAAGACCATGAGATGGATATGCATGTTTAATTTCACAGCAATTCTCTACGTAGTGCTAATAAACTTGTGCTACCAAATGGAATGACGATGGATAGCAGATCATTCAATAAATTCCAAAGCCTCTCGTGACCTATGACCAATAAAGCGGATGGAATATGCCCTACTGATGTTAATAGATATTCCACTTGACTCATGTATCTTGCACTGACTAGGCCATCATGTAAGAAGAGAATTATATATACAAATAATACTATCATACAGGTTAAAAAAATTTTAATTCATACTCTACGGAGATTCGAACCCAGGTTCGTGGGTAAATGGCACCCATCGCCTTGCTGTACACACTAGCCCATATTCCATCACGACTAAGCACACATCACCAGAAAAATGATGCTACTTAATCAGTGTTATATGCACTTGTGTGTAGCAGACACACTTGCATGATGACCTTGTAATTAATTCTCATCTACCTACACAGTCATTTGGGATTCCCATGAAAGAAATCAAGGTATATATATATATATATATATATATATATATATATATATATATATATATATATACAAGCTGCATTCTTGTTCTGGTTATTACTAATCTCTGTGATGTCTTCATGGTGTTCTAACTCATTGACTTCAAATACCAGCTGGCACAGAGGACATATGCCCGTTTCCTTCGATTGAGACTTGCATGGACTTGCACTGAAATGGAATAAAAAGTATAGGAAATATATCATGGATTGATCTTTTCAAAGTTGAAGATGGTAAACCTAACATACAAATGTTACAGAGCATGAAAGGAACAATAGGAGTCAATATAAATACATTACAGCCTGCATAAACCTATTTCTGCCAATTTCCTTACTGTATGATGGTAGCTTTCTCATCTGATTTTTCATATCTTCTAAATTCTGGTAAACCACAGCTAGGTTGCCAGGTTGTGAAAGAATTTATAAACTGATTCCAAGAATATAATGAAATGACGGACACTGAAAATTGATTGTATTTACTGTGTCATGCTGTAAATGAATAATGAAAGAAAAGTTCAAATTGAAATGAGACAAAAATGAATCAATGCGAAAACAACGAAATCCCACTTAACTGAATACGGAAATATAAGACAGCATTACCATCCTTATATTCAGGTTTATATATTTTGCCAATATTTCACACGTATAAAGTCTACTAAAAATCATTCAAGTGCAATATAAATATGTTCCAGAAAATACAGCCATGTAGTATTTCCAGTTAAATTTAGGTTGGACTATTATAAAGTTTAACACTTTCAGTTCAGTTTGAATTAATAGTGTGTGAACCATATATTTATGGATGGTATTAATGTTATCTCTGTATTTGGATTCGATAAAAATATTGATCAGAACAATGATGTCTAGAGATGTTATATCTTGATCAATCACTAATCCTGTGCTACAAAATGTCAGGGAGATAGCATGTGCTTTATAGTCCAGAAGAAACTGGCTTTGCATCACTGTAACATCACATTAGTGAAACAATCATTACAAGATACTTATTTGGCAGTGAAAGTCTGTCAACTGGCTCTGTATTACTGTAACATCACACCAGTGCAAGCAACAAGCATTACAAGATGCTTGTTTGGCAGTGAGAGTCTGTCAACTGGCTCTGCATTACTGTAACATCACACCAATGCAAGCAACAACCATTACAAGATGCTTATTTGGCAGGGAAAGTCTGTCAACTGGTTCTGCATTACTGTAACATCACACCAGTGCAAGCAACAAGCATTACAAGATGCTTATTTGGCAGTGAGAGTCTGTCAACTGGCTCTGCATTACTGTAACATCATACCAGTGAAACAAGCATTACAAGATGCTTATTTGGCAGTGAAAGTCTGTCAAATAGCTCTGCATCACTGTAACATCACACCAGTGAAACAAGCATTACAGATGCTTATTTGACAGGAAAGTCTGACAACTGGCTCTGCATCACTAAAATCACACCAGTGAAACAAGCATTACAAGATGCTTATTTGGCAGTGAAAGTCTGTCATCAACAGCAGACATCAATGTAAATAGTATGGTTGCTGTTCAGTAGTTGCTGTCTCTCATGTCACAAAGCCAGTTGAAGCTGATTACCATATGCATTAAATGGATACTCTAAATTAGAATAGAATTAAGATCACAAAGGCATTGTCTGGAAATGTTGCGGTATAAATAACACTGGACTGAATTTACTGAATAGGAACTGATTGGAAAAAGGGGTGCACTACATTCTTATCTCATGCTGATATTAAAATGCTTTGAAATAACCATTTCATTCAATAAGAAAGAAAGTGCCACAAGATCAAGCTTAAACTGCTAAAAATAAAATCTGATTTAGTATGAGATTCAAAAAATCCATATTAACATCTTAACCTTTAAAACATTTTTTTATTTTTTTTTTTAAATTGATTTTTGTTTCATTTATACATGATGTGATTTAAAATTTCTTTAAAAACAAAGCTGAGTCAACTGCAGCTGATGTTAAAACTGACGCTGGATTTTGCATCAATTAATACATGTTATATATTTTTAGATGAATTGTATATCAGATTTACTCTTGTTATCTGTAATAATTGCATATCCCTGTAGGTATGTTTACATAACAAGTCTGAAGACATCTGCCTTGCAACAATTTTCACATGAGAAATTAAATTTTCTGCTTTTCCTGTAACTTTCATAAACAGTATTCTATTCCCACAAACATACTATAATTGTTGTTCATGTATAATAATTAGTATTTTACTTTCATGCTTAAAATAATTTGATCACAATGAGTTCTTTGAAAATTGGAAGCCATTTTTATTGGAATACAAAATTCTGCCTGCAATTTGGTTTTAAAAGTCTTTTCAATCTGTTTAACAGTTGTAACATTATTTTGGGCTGCAATAGCAAAAAGGTAAAATCTTGAATTATTTGTCATTTTCTGCATGATTAGTATTGGTTTCTTGTAAATGACCTATAAAGAACTCAACAGCTACATTTTATAGGAAAATGATTTGTGATTAAAAGAACACTAAATAATATTGCATCACTGAAATATTATAACAGAGTGAAATGTATGGACATGTTAGAAAGCAAAACCTTAAATATGCAGACTACGACTTAAAAATAATGCACTGCAGATTATGTGATATGCAGACAAAATGTAACTATCCATATACATGGTTAGAAAAATTATATTTGATGGAAAAGTATACATCATATTTGATTTTTTAAAACCTACCTCTCCCGTTTCCTGTATGGTTGTTATGGTAACATTTGTGGTGATAGTAATGTACATGTATATATGCATCACTTTCAACCATTTTCATCCCAATTTGAATATAAATAATAGTTATGAGAAGTAGTTATATCGATTTGGCTCATGTAGTTTGTATTGTTCTGAAACAACTCAGCAAGAGGGGTCCCGGGTGATCGAGTGATCTAAGCACTCACCTTTCTCATTGCCATCTCACCTCTGTCAGCATGGGTTCGAGTCTCGAGTTCAACCAGTGTGAATATGTGAGAAAGCTTTCCAGTAGCTTCCCATGGGTTAGTGGTTCCTCCTGTGTTGTACCCAGGTTCCTCCTCCACCAATTATACTGGCTGCTTTGTATAGCTTTTTCTATTCCGGAAAAATGTGGTAAACAAAACACAACTTTGCATGAATAGATGAGGCAGTTAGAAATGTGTCAGCGTAGGTAACAAGGTTATGCAAAAACAACTCTACACTACCAGGAATTTGCTAGGATCAGCACAAAATACAGTTTTATGTGTTGCTTAGTGAGAGGGTCACAAATGTAGTTGTAAAAAACATTACAAATGGAACTGAACCATTTAATTCAATGTAACATAATTTAAATATGAAACTCATAGATATAACATGATTGCTTCTGGCTCGATGCTGGTTTATCAGCATTATCAGTACTCTGAAATGGAAGCAACATACCAAATGTATGTACAACATCATGTGAGATTACCTATGATATTATGTTAATAACGTTTTCATGTTAATAAATTTGTTTAAAAAGCTTTCAAGAAGGCAGCTGCAGCTAGTACATGTCACACTCCCAAGATGTATATGACAATTATATACTGCAAACACATTTTGTTTCGACAGACAACTGAAATTTGGTTCTGATGAATTTATTCATTTCAGTATTCAACATTTATAGCTTTCTATGTTTCTACTGGATGCAACAAAGGTGAGAAATGTCAGTTTCAAATGAAACATTATGACATGAAATTATAGAGAATAAAACAGAATGAATGTCATCTATTTCTTATAATCTTAAGCCGACTATTACATATAAAACTCCTTAAGTAGTTTGGTGAGTGACCGTGTACTTACACATGTATACCGGCAAATTGTAGTCTGTGATCTCCTCTTGCTGGGTGATCGGCACTCCTCAAAGTCATCCTAAATTCATAAAAGAAAGACTCTTGCTTGACATTTCACAAGTTAGCAAGAGTTAATGGTATGTAATACACCCTCTTTGTGTTGAGTAGTCCCCTATATATGTACTTAAAAGTAGGGTATAGTTGACTGACTGGAGATTACTGACTAACCGGTCTCAGTTACCCCAACCTCCTGTCAATGTACAGAAACCATTAGTTTTCTATTACATTTGCCAAAACCATCACCTCTGACCTTCAGGTCACGAACATATACATGTTTCTTTATTAACCTAAGTGCAAACTGTCCGCAAAGTTTGGATCAGGAATATTTTGAGTTTGACCATAAAACTGATAGACTTGTTCCTTACCACAAGTGCAAGCCATTCACAAAATTTTGGTCTAGGTCCTGTGATGGATGTATATGATGTTGCTGGTATAGGGTTTAATGCCATTTTTCAGCACAAGATGGGCTATACATGGCGGCCAGTATAAATGGTGGAGGAAAAACTCAGGAAAACTCCGGAACGAACCACCAACCCACGATAAGCTACTGGTAAGCTTTCTCATGTACCAACATTGGCCGAGCCCAAGACTCGAACCCATGCAGACTTAGGTGAGATAGCAGTGATCGGAAAGAGTGAATGCTTTAGACCACTTGGCCACTCTGAGCCCCAGGCATATATGAAGTACTGTAGTTTGATTACTGAAAAGCAAAAGCACACTTACATGAGAACCTTTCCTGCAGAATGATACATGTTCTCTGAGCAGTCCAACAACAATCATCGGCCCACATGTCAAACATTCTTCTTTCTGTGCATCTACCTGCAAATAAAAAATAAAGTTTAAGAACAATTACCATAAATTCACTTTTATAGATATTAATTGGTGTGGTTTTCAGATAATGGACACTTTTATGAGTACTCAAATCTGCGAATGTGTCAAGGTGCTTTTGAAACAATCAAAACTTATTTTAACTGCATGAAAGAAGAGAATTCACGGTAAATGCACAAAATACACATGACAAACATACATGTACATATTTAACTAAACAATACTGATTTCATCACATGATTTTTAGATATTACTGTTAATGAACCCTTCCCCCCCATTTAAGAAATTAATAAATATGACCTATTTCTAATATTATTGTTTTCAATGATTGATGATACATGATGAAATTTGTATTTACATTAACAGTGTCACAGAGTTGCAGTATAGTACAACTACTTAAGTCAAAGATACACATCTTTCAAAAACTTTAATACTATTCATAATGATACATATCTGCTTAAGCTTATCAGTGTACAAGTTTTGGCGTCCTGGGGTGATTAGTCACTCCCCTCATTCCCGTCAGTTGACCTTACAAGCTGTTTATTTAGGGAGTGAGATGTACAGATGCTCTTTGCAAAGAAAATTATATGTATCCATCAATAGAGGGCTGGGGGGGGGTGTGCTCCAATCTTTATTTTATGTGCTATTGATGTTATTTTGAAATATATTATTTTCGCCGGAGCATATGTACAGTAGTATCACAGGAAAAGATTGACTTATGTGTGGTGTATTAAAATGGGTGACGTACTATACAATCTTTACGACCAGGGTTTGTCTGTTGACAGCTTGTGAAGAAATGTACGATGGAATATATCATTGTCGCTTCTGATCCGTACTTTTCTAAAATGACTAATACTTCCAAAATAATGAGAGATATCTATGAAAGAAGTATACTTATGAAAACGTGAAAGCCAATGCTTAAGTGCGTCAAAACTGGGGAGTTCATGATATGACAGTACAGTCCTGTAATGCAGGGTGGTCCAAGGTGTGTTACAGGTTAGACCACCCCACCCCACCCCATCCCTTGATTCATGGACGGACACTCCTAATTTTCTTTGTAACGATCCCGTGGTCCAACCTGCAGGGCCGCGGGAATCTTTTGTTTGGCCCGCGCTCATACAAAAATAAGTTCTATAATAGCATGTATGGCCCGCTAACTTTACATTTTTTGGTTCATATGGCCAGCGGGGTTGAAGATAGACCTGGTCTAAGACCACCCTGCTGTTGTGATGGCGTTATTGTTTTCTTAAGGTGCTACAAATCACTTAGATCTTTGAAAAAGCACATGGTTTTAGAGAACGATTAAAAATTCTTCGCTAACTTACACCTAAAAAAGACGGGACTGAAAGAATTACAACTTGTTTTTTTTTCTCCACACTTTGGTCTAGTAAGTTCTTCATAATCTGCTAGCCACACAGAATTAGTGCCGTAAAACAATCTAACTTCCCGTGACGAGCATTCATTATTTTCATTCATGGCAAAACTTGGAAATTTAGAGCGCCATCTGTTGTCATAATGCCATGGTAATACTGTGGTATCCCATTATGACAACAGATGGCGACACGAGTTGGACAAGAAAGACGATACTGACAAAATTAGATTGTTGCAAGGTCAAATCTAAATGAAATCAGGAGTTGGAATGATGTAATTTGTAATATGGCAAGTTTATAAATAGAATATAAAATTTGTAATAACTGACATAGCATTTGCATTTCGACAAATTACAGAATGAATTCAGCGTTTGGCAAAAAGCAAGATTCAATGACGCAGAAGAAAGAATACAATATACATGGATGGAATTATGAATGTAGCACTTGCAAGCAGCCATTTACATTAATGCAGAAGAAAAGTAGCACTTGCAAACAGCCACGTACATTTTGCATCCGTGAAGAATACAATATACATGGATAGAGTTATGAAAGTAGCACTTGCAAGCAGTCATTTACAATAATGAATCAAGGAAAATTAGAAAATACCCGCATAGAATTTTGGCAGTAATCCCCCTCCATACAACAACGGAAAATTTGTATTCATATTGTACAAAAACTTCAAGCCAATTGTGGCAAGATGCTACATATATCCATATATGTATGACAGAAAACAAAGAAATATAATGAAGTAACTGACATGATTCTCTGTTTTGATTTAGTCTTTTTTGAATACGTAGTTTTAATTCATGTTCTTAGAACATTTTGAAGAGTTAATCTACGTGTATCATTTCATAATAAGTTGTATATTCTTTTAGTTATAATACACATGTACACACAAGAAGTTTTAAAACCGATGACAGCATGGAAATGTTTATCACTTTGTAAATAACATGCTATCTTGAGATATTCCTGAATCATTTTACTTTACAAAAGGAGTTTGGTAGTTAACTAAATATCCAATGATTTGAACAACTTCTGATGCTACAAGTTTCAGGCTTAGTGGGAGAGTAGTACCTATGATCTTAAACTTTTTCATTCTCTCAATTTCTCTTTCAACATGAATACGAACACGCGCAATGCATTTTGTCATGATTTCTTCTTGAGGTGTCATTCGATCTCTCCCTGCAAGAAATGGTGGAATGTTCAGATCAACTCTGCGAGACATGAAAACATCTTTAATCAAAAACCCTCTGTCCGCAATCACCAAATCTCCTGGCTCAAGTAAATCTGCCAGGCCAGATTTAACAAAAATATCTTTGTCCGAAATACTGCCTTTGTACACTTCTGACAAAAACGTTATTGCTCCTGTCAGTGAAATTCCTACAAGGCATTTTAGTGTAGCATGGTTTTATAGGAAGAGTACATGTTCCTTTGTTCAGCAAAGTTCCTAGAGGATTGACCAAATATTTCAAAGCAGTCTATAATAACCATTACATTTTTGAATGATTTGAAACAAGCAGGCAACATTTCTTTAATAAGCATCTTTGATGGAAACATTTTTTTTTTTTTTTCGAATCCATTCTGTTATCTTAAATAACAATTGAATCTATGTATTGATAGTGATAGAAATGGTACTTTGGCTGACTTCAAATCTATATGCTAAGTCTTTATTAGGAAACCGTTGTCTTAACTTCATCAAGGTGAGCAATAGTTGATATTGAGGTGAGAGTTTTTTTGCAAGTGCAGTCTTATGCTTGACACTTTTGGTTGTGTTTGATTCACTTGCCAGTATGTTAAGTTATTGAGATGATCTCCAAGATAGTTAAAGAGATGGTTAAATCGATCAACAGTTACTCCAGTGTAGGATTTTAAATGTTTATCAGTTTTAGATAGCTTATCAAAGTAAAATCTGTTGGTGATGCAAGTTTTGTCTTTTTATACGGAAGTTTCCACCTTTTTGGAATCATTGTTTCTGATTCTCCTTTATATTTTATTGGCAACCACATCACTGCAATAGTAGGTAGTTTGTGTCCCACCATCACAAACAGGTATTGCTCTATACATGATGGCCTCTTCTGGTATCTACAAAACAAATCAGAAGACATAAGTAATTATGTTACATGTCACACTTGAATTTTTGAATGAGTGAGATTTATAAGTTTGTTTACTCGTGTTTTCATTTTTATCCTTCGAAGGAAATATCTGAATAAACGTTCCTACGTATTAAATAAGCTACCATTTACCTGTGGGTCTAGATGATCTGGTGTCTTGTTAGGGAGAATTTCAGAATCTGATGAATTTGGAAGTGGTGGGTTGTCTTGTAAAGACACCATTACCTCTGCCATATCCATTAGTAACTTTTTAGATACAGTTGTGGCCCTTGGTGTTGGCGCCTTCCTCTTTCTAGAAAATCTCTCAACCTGAAAAAAAAATTGAACATTAAACATTGTCTTACTATGTAATATATAAACTGCAAATTTTGGTAATACATAATAATTATGCCCCATGGGTCCCACATCTAGCTTATTTTATTTTATATTTTTTTTTTTTTT
>JAECUM010059496.1:0-11750 GCA_016617855.1 Megalonaias nervosa
AAAATCCTGCGAACGCCCATGGATACAGACACAATCGGAACAAACGAAATATCGCTATTGCCGTTCGGAGGAGACACTGTATGTATTATAGTGCAAACCGCATGGTTTAGTTTTGGACCATGTTCTAAATCATAGATTTATCTATCTGGTGTGTGTGTGTGTGTGTGTGTGTGTGTGTAACTGCGCGTAAGAAGAGGTTAAACTAAACCAAAAAGAGACATGAAGATTATGGAACAAAGTATTATGAAAAATGCATGTGCTACTGTTTAATATGTACTTTTCCTTCTCAATGCAAGCTATTTTCGGTTAAGCAAGAAAGATGAGGCAAAAGTAAAGAGGTTAATCTCGAGGCGTACATGCATTCCGTTCTGTTCAATTTATTATATTATATTTACTGGTATTAATAATTATAAAGCAGGTGAATAAAAGGCGACGAGGCTGTGGCTGATACCGTTATCTTGCAAATGTCTGAAGAGAGAGAGAGAGAGAGAGAGAGAGAGAGAGAGAGAGAGAGCTACTTAAATGCAAGGTATTAATTCTCTAATAGCATGAAATGAAGGGGTATCAACGCTATCTGGGATATCTGCATGGCTGTATCATCAAAATGTTTATCACTTTTCTTTCCGGCCCCTGTTGACCTTATATTGTCATCAACATATATGCAACTAATGTAAACATTAATTGAATTTCACATGCAGAGCGATAATCGCTCATTTTCTTCAACGACTGTGTATCGTAGACTTACGAAAGAAACTGAAACTGCGGACTGTGATAAATAGGCGCTAAAATGACACATTAATATCGCAGAAGTTGTGTAACTTGACAGATGGTTTGAGTTTGCCTGTCAGTTATATGACTCAAGCTAAAAATACGTGCAGTATATGATATATTTTTGTTTCTGTAAGTTATTTTTTTGATCTTTCAGAGATGATTATGAAAGATACATCACACCAATGTTTGTTGTTGTTGTTGTTGTTGTTGTTGTGTATGTGTGTGTGTTTAACCCACTTAAACACCTTGCTGATGATGACGTTGTTAAACTGCTGAGCACGCACTGCACACGATGATAATAATAATACCCAGTTTACGTTTGCAGTTTTAATAACTTTTCGCATCCGGCATGCTGACATCAAGCATTTTTGTGTTGTCTACAAATTGTGCTGATTTGTGATCCAATATGAAAGAAGTTTATCCTATATACAACGTTTGTTTTCCCTTAGACAACAAAGTACACTTTCAGAATGTTAATACGGGAATATTCGTTAATCTTATTATCCCATTAAGAAATTAGTTCTACACCTCGTCGTGCATTAACAAGCATTTTGTTAATTTTCAAGAAGGGAATTAGATTGGACTTGTTGATATAATCCAAAGCAGATACAATCATTTAAATATACATTACATGATTTCGAGACTATTTCATTAAATCATGGACAAAAAAGTAATTTTCTACGTGTATTATGGTTGATTTCAAAGGTTGTAGGTTCAATTCCAAACTTTGTAAAGTGTAACCTTGCTCATTTATGTATTATAATATAGTATCACGACCTATATTTGAATTTTTTCACTTTAATTTACTTAAATATTTTTCATGTCCAAACAAATCTCGTTTTCAAAAAGAAAATGAATATCCGTAATATTATAGTGGATTAAATTTCATTTAAAAACTAATTTTCTCAACAACGAAAATCTGTAAACCTTAATTTTGCGATTTATTAATTTTTATCTGGACGTTCCGTTCAATTTTGTTTTGTTGAAATTTTACCATAACTTTAAAAGCTCGAGTTTTGTCAGGAATATAATCTGTCAAAATCTTTCATCGTTTCAGAATATACTTAACAGTACTTTTATCAAAAGTAAGTTTTCTGTGTAGAAACAAGAAACGTTCCTCTAGACATTGATAATGGGGGCACAGCGATAGCTCTAAAATTCGTTTCGGTTCAGGAATATTTGACATTTTTATAGCTATCCTTTTCATTCCAAAATCTATTCAAGCAGTGTCAAGTTCAAGCTTGTAATTGATGTGAACTCCATATTCTTAATGAATATTGACGCTTCGTTTTAAAGATAGTTAACGTTAAATTAGGAAAATTATTAAATCAAGGGCTTTAGTGCGGCTTAGAATGACCCAGTTCTCATTCCAAAACGAGTAAAGCTCAAAGTACAAGTAATTCGAGACGCGTTGACTACAGAACTTAATTTTGGAGCAAAGCAGCTTAAGAAAGAGGACGACACGAGATTTTACAAAAGATTGAAGGAACACATAAAACAGTCATAATCCATATGGTCGCCGCATTGCGTATTTACCAGGCGGCAACATCTCTTCCGCCATTTCTTTCATTAATATTTAAGTATAAGTGTATAATTATTTAGGCTCATTTGAGCGTCTCGGCAGTAATGATTTTATACACGGTTGACGCACAAGTGATTCCTTGGATTAGACGATTCAGGTTTATAAGGAGAAAATATATGAAGACAATATAAACTGTTCGGAAAGCAGTTTATCCCTTTCTGTATGCTCTGTAATCCGAGTCAACCATTATTATAAGTTCTAAATCCCAAATAAGTTTAAGTAAACTTATAATACATTCATCCATCAAAAATCCTACTTGTATATTCTAATAAAGGTACAAATCGTCTAATTTTCTCGGTTTGGATGAAGTCTTACATTTCGTACGTATCAACTTGTACTTCGAACACACGGATTGTGAACAGGCCATGATCACCGTCCTTTTTCAGAAAGAACGCAGAAGAGAATCTGGGACAATTCTTTTAGCCGAGAACTGTAAGAACAGCTGGTGTATGTACACGATCCATTATAGTTTAGTAGAAAGTGCAGAGAAGGAATGTTTTCTGTTGCTTATTTTAGTAGACAAGTGGCTGCTTGTACAGTCAGAAATTAAAACTCACGCAAGCTGATGTGGGAACAATTATTAAACGGCCCATCTGTGCAAATTGCCTGTTTAGTTTCATATGAAGAAGCTGAGAAACGTTTCTATATCCTGCATAAAACATCGAAACGTTTCTGGTACTAGTGTCGAACATGCAATTCTTGTCCCCGTTTATTTATTTTACTGTAAGACAAAATCCACTACGTTATGTTACGTGTAGGCTCGTACAAAAATAACAAGAGAAAAGAGTGAAACCAACAAGCTTTGTAAATTTAACAAAATAATTTATTTCCCTAGAAAACAACGTAAAATTTAGAAATAGGACTTACGGTTTGTGAATATAGTCCAAAATTTAATCCTAAGATTGAATAATATAAGTCCAATCGCTAAACAGTTCTAATTGAAACCGGGTTCGAATCTCGATGAAATTCCAATATGGAGGCGATGACGTCAGATGATGTCTGTCCTCAAGGTAACAGATCCTCGACTGAATCACAGTTTATAATGTTCCCGTATAGATTTCCAGAATAAATTTCCACTGAATTTCTTTGTCCCAGAACTTTTTATAAAAGAGTACACTTGTTTAGTTTTCTAGAGAACAAATTATTAAATCCCAAAAACAGATGAACTTTAAACAATCTGACAACAACAATAGAAACACCTTGTTCTCTCAAGGTGTTAAGAACGACTGACCAAATCTACTAGAAAGCGTCTGTTTAAAGCCGCGATTTTAGATCACATGGTACTTCACGCGATAGGCTACGTTATTTACTAATTTGAACATCGCAATTAAACAAATGCCATTTGTCACGTAGTAAGAACAGCCCTATCTAAGAACCAATTCTCACACTGAAAATATATAAAGAAAGAAAGGCTGTTTACAATCCATTTAACATGCTAGCCGAAATGACCTTGGCAATAGCCAATCGTTATCACTCGATGTTTACAAATTCTATGAACCAAAGTGAGCTAAAACTAGTGTTAATGTAATACGTTTTACGTACCAAACAAACCGAATTTACTGTTAAAAATATCGAATCCCGTGAAAATAATCATTGCAATAAAATGTAATGAAACAAAATCAAAATAAAAAAGAATTTTAAAACTAACACACAAACAATTTAATTACATATTCGTAACACTTTCCCCCATAAAGAAAAAGAAAGATTTATATAATAAAGCTTTCTTTTTACAATATGCAAATTATACATGAGGTAAAATAAAATTACAAAGAAAACTCTTATGAATTATACAAAGTGTATCTGAAATAATATTTCTATACGCGGGAAAGTGCATCTGCAATCAAATTGTCTTTTCCCTTGATGTGCCTGATGTTGAGATCATATTCTTGCAAAAACAAACTCCACCTTCACAATCTTTGATTTTCATTTTTCGTCTTGTCAATGAAAGTAAAGGGGTTGTGATAACTATACACAACAACCGGAGAAGGAGCTGAACTTATGTAAACTTCAAAATGCTATAATGCCAATATTAAAGTCAAACATTCCTTCTCGATTGTTGAGTAATTTCTTTTGTGCTTATTTAATTTCTTAGAGAAATAACATAACTGGGTGATCAACACCATTTCCATCTTCTTCAATCAATACTGCTCCAACCCCAACATTACTTGCATCCACAGACAATTTAACAGACTGATTGAAATTTGGAGCTGTGAAAACCGGCGCACTTTTGAGTATGGCTTTTAACCTATCAAAAGCCTTCTGACATTTTTCAGTCCAAAGAAACTTGTTTTTCTTACTTAACAAGTTTGTCAGGAGTTCAGCAATATTAGAAAAATTGGAACAAAACTTTCGATAGTATCCGGCCATACCTAAAAAGAGCATCAGTTGCTTTTTACTGACAAGCACAGGGAAATCAGAGATAGCCTTGACCTTAGTATCTATAGGTTTAACTCGACCATGTCCCACAATATTTCCTAGAAAAGTTACACAAGCACGGCAGAAATCATTTTTAGATAAATTGATTGTCAAACTTGCATCAGTGAGTCTGTCGAAGAATTTTCGAATCGCAGCTAGATGTCCTCTCCAGGTGTCGTTGTAGATGATGACATCATCGATGCAAGCATCACAATTATCTAGACCAGAGGTAATCATATTCATCAAGCGTTGAAAAGTACTTGGGGAGCCCTTCATCACAAAAACGGCATTACTTTATATTGGTAGAGTCCATCTGGAGTCACAAATGACGAAATTTCCTTTGCTCTTTCCATTAGTGGAATTTGCCAAAATCCTTTCAGAAGGTCAAATTTGGTGACATACTTGGCACTTCCAATTTTATCAATACAGTCATCAATTCTTGGTAATGGAAATGAATTTGTTTTTGTCACACTGTTCACCTTCCTATAATCAGTGCATATATGGAAAGTTTTATCTGGTTTTGGAACAAGCATACATGGTGAACTCCAATCACTTTGACTGGGCTCAATGAAATCATTTTCCAGCAAATACTGAATTTCCTTTTTCAAGTATTCCTGTTTGAGAGGGTTCATCCTGTATGGGTGTTATTTCATAGGTTTTGAATCTACAATTTCAACGTCATGAAAAATTTTGTTTGCCCTCGTACGAATATCTGCAAACATGTGCTCATATTCGAATAATAACTGTTTAAGTTCATTCCTTTCTTGTTGCAAATGCGAAAGTTTCTGGTCCAGATCATTAATAATTTCCGAATTCCGAAGATTTGTTTCTCCAAGATCAACAGTGTCCGATTGAATTTCTTCACTTAAATCCTCAGTTTGTGGGACAGGTACAACTAAATTAATTGCATGATTTACTTGGCTTTCTCTTTCATTATACACCTTTAACATGTTAATGTGGCAAAGTTGTTTTTGTTTTCGCCTACAAGGAGTATTTATGATGTAATTTAAATCATGTACTTTCTTTTCAACCGTGTATGGACCATAATACTTGGCCTGAAGAGGATTTTGTGGAATGGGCAAGAGAGCTAGAACTCTATCACCAGGTTGAAACCTACCATCCCTTGAGGTTTTATCATATCTTGATTTCATTTTTAACTGAGTAGAGTGCAGATTTGCTCATGCGACCTCACAAGCCTTTGACAACTTGTACTTACAATCAGAAACATAATCAAGAAGATTGAGTTCAGTATCTTCATTAGAAAGAAGTTTCTCTTTCAACAACTTCAATGGTCCACGCACAGTATGTCCGAAACCTAGTTCAAAGGGACTGAATCCTAAAGATTCTTGAACGGACTCCCTAACAGCAAACAAAAGTAAATGAATGCCTTCATCCCAATCTTTACTCGTATCAAAGCAATATGACCGAATCATATTCTTCAAAGTCTGATGAAATCTTTCTAAAGCCCATTGGCTCTCAGGGTGATAGGCAGAAGATTTAAATTGTTGAATGCCTAATTCGTGCATAGCTTGCTGCAAAATTCCAGACATGAAATTTGACCCTTGATCCGATTGGACAGATTTGGGAAGGCCAAATTGAGTAAAAAACTTTATCAAAGATTTACTGTGGTTTTGGTTTTAATATTCCTCAAAGGAATTGCCTCTGGGAATCTTGTTGACGCACACATAATGGTCAACAAATATTGGTTGCCTGACTTGGTCTTAGGTAAGGGACCAACACAATCTACCATAATTCTGCTAAATGATTCATCAAATACCGGAATAGGTTGCAGATGAGCCTTAGGTATCTTGTGATTGGGTTTTCCTACCATTTGACAAGTATGACAAGATCTACAAAATTTACAAACAGCACTTTTGATTTTTGGCCAATAAAAGTGAGTCAAGATCTCGTGATAAGTTTTATTTATCCCTAAATGACCAGCCAGAGGAGTTTCATGGGCCAAACTAAGTATTTCCTGTCTGCAAGATTTTGGAATATAATCGGATAGTTCGCAGACCACTCTTCTCTAGCAGGTACCTCGGGAGGTCTCCATTTTCTCATAAGAATTCCATTTTTAATGAAATAACAGACAGGTACTTCAGTGGCTTCAGTTTCACTAATGGCCCTCTGAAACAAACAGGAGATCTCAGGATCTTTTTTCTGTTCGACGACAAGTAACTGTCGGTTATCACCCTGATTAGATAAAAGAGAATGAGTATTTAAAAGAGGATCACTGTGATCAATACCTTTTGATTGATCCAAATTAGAAGTGAAAGTGACCTCATCAAAAGCCTGACCAATACATGTGTCAGCTAAAGGAATATTTTCCTATTCAAAATCATTCTCAAGAGCTTTCTTTGCCATAGATCTGGTAACTGCACAAGCTGGGTATATCTCAGGGTATTCTTTTTCAATTGGATCAACTTTCTGATCCAAAGAAGGCTTGTCAGTTACAAGTGGATTAACCACAAGCTTGTCTCCAGCTAGGTCGTTGCCTAGCAACAAATGAATGCCCTCAACGGGTAAAGTAGACACTATACAGACTGTCACAGGTCCTGAAATTAAGTCTGATGACAAATTTACAGAATGGAGAGGAACATTAACAAAGCCGCACTCTACTCCCTGAATGAGAACACTCTCATTAGAACAGGACTTCTCAGAAAAAGGCAAAGTACCTGACAATAAAAGACTCTGAGAAGCTCCTGTATCCCTTAAAATTTTAATAGGGATAGGATTGGCCAAATCACCCAAGAGTGATATAGAACCCTTCAACAAGAATGGTTCATAATTCTCCATAATAAAATCAGACTGGGGTTTATTAGACCCAACAAATGTATTGCTTTCAATACATGACCGTGATCTTGACCTCTTAGAAATAAGAGCATTTGGAATAGGTCTATCTTGATTCTGATGCCTATATTTCAGTTTGAAGCAATCAGAAATGACGTGTCCTTTTTTCCTGCAATAGGTACACGTTGGAAGAGACAAGGATTTTGAATCAAGTTTATCAGAAGCTTGATTTTTAGAAGTTGTGCCAGACTGAGTTTTTGAAGGAGTCGTATTAGGCTGAAATACCTTTCTACCAGTAGACTGCTGAGTGAATGATTTGCCTACAACATGAACTTTATGAGTTAAGGAATACGCATCAGCAGCAAGAGCAGCATTTTCCAAGGTTTCGATTTTATGCTCTTCAAGATGATTCTTAATGTCATTAGGAACACAGTTTTTGAACTCTTCAAGTAACACAAGTTGTTCGAGACTTTCATAATCATGTTCAACTTTCTTGGCTAAGCACCATGTCTTAAATAACTGCTCTTTTTCTCTTGCAAATTCGACATAAGTTTGTCCAGCTTCTTTTCTATAGTTTCTGAATTTTTGCCGATAAGCCTCAGGGACTAACGCATAACCCCTTGAGATGCACTCTTTAACCAAATCATAGTCAGAACTTTGCTGTACGGACATTGAATGGTAAAGATCATTAGCTTTACCAATTAGTAAACTCTGTAGTAATTGAGTCCAATACTCCCTTGGCCATTTGAAATTTTCCGCAACTTTTTCAAAACGAGGAAAATATTTGTCTACTTCTTTTTCTCTGAAAGGGGGCACTAACCTGATATTTCTTGTAATGTCTAAACTTGAATTTGTATGTGAAGTGGGATCGTGCTTTTCACTTGCCAGCTCAAATTCTTTCATTTTAATTTGAAATTCCTTCTCATCCTCCTCTTTTTGGATTTGCATCTGTCTCTCTCACTCTTTCTTCAAATTGTAACTGTTTATCTTTCTCCCTCTCCTGTCTCTCTCTCTCCTCTTTCTCAAATTGCAATTGCAACTGCTTCTCTTCTAATTGCAACTGCATTTGTTCTTTCTCTTTGTGAAGCTCGAGCTTCCTTAACTCCAACTCCATCTTGTATTTCATTTTTAATTCCGTTACTTTTATGTCAGAGTCTGATACCGACTTACTGACCGAAGCCAAAACACTTTTATCGAGAACATTCTTCTCTACCAAATATTGAATCAAAATATTTATAATTTCTTGTTTCGTCAAGGAAGCTTTTGCCTCAGAAAGATCGTATTTTCTGTCAAGTTCAAGCAGCTCATCTTTGTTCAAACTATCCAACTGCTCCTGAGTTGGACTAGAAAGAAAAGTTTCCACTTTTAATGACATTGTGAATGAAAGCCTGTTGTTTTCACTAAAGATTTTCAAACAAGATGTAAAATAGTACTTGGGGTTTAAAAACTAGGGGAATTTAAATTTCAAAAAACAATTTTCTGAAATATTTTAGCCAAATTTCATATATCCAAGGACGAGCAAACCCAATTTTCTCTTGTTACGTGTAGGCTCGTACAAAAATAACAAGAGAAAAGAGTGAAACCAACAAGCTTTGTAAATTTAACAAAATAATTTATTTCCCTAGAAAACAACGTAAAATTTGGAAATAGGACTTACGGTTTGTGAATATAGTCCAAAATTTAATCCTAAGATTGAATAATATAAGTCCAATCACTAAACAGTTCTAATTGAATCCGGGTTCGAATCTCGATGAAATTCCAATATGGAGGCGATGACATCAGATGATGTCTGTACTGAAGGTAACAGATCCTCGACTGAATCACAGTTTATAATGTTCCCGTATAGATTTCCAGAATAAATTTCCACTGAATTTCTTTGTCCCAGAACTTTTTATAAAAGAGTACACTTGTTTAGTTTTCTAGAGAACAAATTATTAAATCCCAAAAACAGATGAACTTTAAACAATCTGACAACAACAATAGAAACACCTTGTTCCCTCAAGGTGTTAAGAACGACTGACCAAATCTACTAGAGAGCGTCTGTTTGAAGCCACGATTTTAGATCACATGGTACTTTACTCGATAGGCTACGTTATTTACTAATTTGAACATCGCAATTAAAAAAATGCCATTTGTCACGTAGCAAGAACAGCCCTATCTAAGAACCCAATTCTCACACTGAAAATATATAAAGAAAGAAAGGCTGTTTACAATCCATTTAACATGCTAGCCGAAATGACCTTGGCAATAGCCAATCGTTATCACTCGATGTTTACAAACTCTATGAAGCAAAGTGAGCTAAAACTAGTGTTAATTTAATACGTTTTACGTACCAAACAAACCGAATTTACTGTTAAAAATATCGAATTCCGAGAAAAATAATCATTACAATAAAATGTAATGAAACAAAATTAAAATAAAAATAATTTTAAAACTAACACACAAGCAATTTAATTACATATTCGTAACAGTTATGATTTACTTTCTCTGCTAGGCCAAAGTCAAATGAAGGAAACTTAAAAGCAAAAGAATTACTTTATTTGTATATAAATATGGGCTAATAATATCCATTCAACCATGTAAAAGAACTCTGTAACCATTCTATACATTGCTAAATCTTCATACTGAGATAATAGCGATCCAATCCTCATTATCGCAGGACACGTTCCTGCCATCGTTTTCTACATGGCAGGGAGGAGTTTCAGTCCTTCACCTCTAAAAAGTGTGAAAGTTTGCCTACTTTCCAGAGGAATTTTAAAAAAATATTTTCTCATCAAATAAATTTAATTTAATGTTTGGGGTGCGCGACTTTTGGTGTGCATAAAACCAAGTAAACAGAAGTTAGACGAAATGGTGATGTCAAATTAACAGCTGATCCGTCTATATCAAAGTTAATTAGTAATCCCCTCGTAAAAGACGAGGGTGTTGGGTTGGTGGTGTGGGTTGAGAAATAGCGTGTTCGTTTATTTGTTCGTGTGTTCTTTAATTCCTTACTCGATTGTTACACCGTCAATATATTTGGCCATATTTCACCTATATCCATGAAAATTGGTGCTTAGCTGCATATTAACTAGTGTAACTCATTCTTGCCAAAATAAAGTCGAGGTGGCCTAATTTTCAAGCTTGAGAGACGTTTGTATTTTCCGCTTTCCGTTCGTTACACGCTTTATATCTTGGACTTTGTTCATTTACACGCGTTAAAATTGATACGCGATTACATCTTAGTGATCATACGAAAATAAGGCCACTGTCACTTACTATTTACTTGCAAGTGACGTTTAAATTTTCAGTTCCATAACCTCTCAGTATCATGGACTCTATTTTACCTTTATTCATGAAAACTGGTCTCAAGAAGGTAACTCTACCTTACAATCGATGCTACTTTATTTTAACTATATAATGACTTATGTATTTTCAGCTATCCGTTCGTTACATCAGAATCTTGAACCCTTTATCAACAACACTCATAAAGATTTAATTGTGAATAAATCACAAGGTCTAGGTAGCAGCCTAGTTTTCGTCCTTTCTCCAGAGCCTCCAAAATTTAAGATCAAAGAAAGCCACCATTGTACTCAAACAATAATGCATGGGCGGAAAATTATATTCCATCTTCCAGAGAGTTCACTCAGCTACAAGCCAAATAGATCATAGCTTTTTTCTGCAATCAATCAATGGGTCATCTGTGCAAGTGTATATTAGCTAATGCCTGCTTTTCCAGCCCGTCATTCGTATCATCCAGCAAATCAGCCAGGATGAGGCCAGTATATACAAAACACAATAACCATGATACAGATTTAACAAGACCAAGATATTCACCAACCAGACACAGATATTCAACAAATATACACATATAGCCAACACTCAGACCTATATAATTTCTTATATAAACAACTTAGAAATGTTAAATTCTGTGTAATTTTCATTCAATTCCAGATTGAGTAAAGACCTCGTCGATATCATTATATCTACATTAATAAGGTGAGTAATTGCAAGAAAAAATCCCATGTAAATTGGTGTGTGTGTGTGTGTGTGATTTAGATTTTTAACGTAGCTTTAACAATTTTTCAGTCATATCGCTACGATGTCTGCAGTGTGACAGTTTATAGTGATGTCTAGCACTGGGGCATCATGCCGCAGACATGCGGCATGATGTCCCACCCAGTCACATTATCCTGACACCAGGCCGACCAGT
>JAECUM010059499.1:0-10924 GCA_016617855.1 Megalonaias nervosa
TGATGTGATTATGATTTTTAACGTAGCTTTAACAATTTTCAGTCATATCGCTACGATGTCTGCAGTGTGGCAGTTTATAGTGATGTCTAGCACTGGGGCATCATGCCGCAGACATGTAGCATGATGTCCCACCCAGTCACATTATCCTGACACCAGGCCGACCAGTCCTATCACTAACCTCTTAATGCTGAGCGCCAAGCGAGGCAGCTGTTAGTACCATTTTTGTAAGTCTTTGGTATGACTCGACCGGGGATCGAACCCACGACCTCCCGCATCCGAGGCGGACGCTCTAACCACTAGGCCACCGGAGCACAATACGTAATAAAACATATAATACAAACAGGCATAAATACGCATGAACTATGTATCATAAACAAGGACGATCCATTAAAGGTTATACAAACTCACGCATCCAGCGGGGTCCCGAGGGACCAAGATTGACGGCAGGGTATATTTTTCAAAGTAAAATTCTATATTCCACGAAACTTAAAAATTACTATTAAGTACAAACACTTTACAAGCTAATTTAAAATTAAAATTTTCATCCAAAATCCGATTCAAACTACCAAAATATCAGTCTGTTCCGATTTAAAAGGTATAACTTAACAGCTGATTTCAAACTACCTATATCTGATACGTTCTTGATAAAACTGGGCAATGAATTCCAATCTTGTATGGTATTATAAAAGAAAGTTCTTGAAATTAGTATTATAGTATTAGTAGTATAGGTAAGCACCACAGCGCAAAATGGGCAAATTAAATGGACAATGGGAACTTAACATTAGTCTGTAGGTTCAGCATCATAGACCAGTATCAGGAAAATGGGACCTTAACAATAGTTTATATGTGTAACAGTATAGGTTAGTATGAGGACATGATGGTAATTTTACATTAGCCCATGATTTAACGTTATGGTCATATATGGCGTCAAGGAAAACATAATGTGATAAAGGTAAAAAGGGATAACAGGATGGGCCTGCATGGAGTTAACAGAAAATATGACATTTACTAACCAACACCTACACATAAAGAGCAGCACACATACCTGCTGTGTAACACTTTTTCTTACTGTCCAGCATCCATGCTTACCAACCAATACACAGTGTTATTGACTAGCACCCGAAGCAACTGACCAGCACATACACATACTGGCCATAACCCAAACTAACTGATCTAGATACAGTAATTTGCACCAACATCCACATTTACAAACCGACAAACACGTCTTCTAACCAATCCACAGTCTTTGAAAGTAGCAGCACACACGTACTGATCAGCACCAAAATGTACTGATCTAAACCTACACCTACAGAATGAGCTATAAGGGTAGATTGTAAAGATAGTGGGAAAAGGAATGAGTTTCAACAAATAATTTTAGATAGACACTGGCCTTTTTTTAAAACCAAACGGGTGAAGCAAAATCCCTAGGACAGAATGCATGTAACTTCATGCATATATCTGAGATTTATATATAACGCATAACCTATACCTTGGATCGTGTTGGCAGTGTAGGTCAGTTTCATACGATGTAGTTGATAAAAATTCCGCAATCAAAAGATCCAAGAGATAATAAAAAGGCCATGACTAATCGTAGTCCTAAATCTACGAAACTTTCGCAGAATACAGTGGATCAATAGGGTTAGATTATTAAAGAAAAAGAATTTCCCCGATTTTCCGCACTGGTTATACTGGCTTAAAAAAACAACTTTGCATCTCTTAGGAATTGTTAAAAGAACTTTTAATTCTCTTCATTTTGGCGTAAGATTCATGGGTGTACTATGGGTAATAGAGTATACAGCTTGGCCTTGCTTCAGATGTGCATCTATAACAAAAGGCTAGCTCTGCTTAGTTATTGTCCCTTCCTGGACTTCAGAGGTAAATTGTAAAAAATGGGCCTATACTTTTAAAAAAAAAAAATACATTTGATGTATTTGGTAATTAATTTATTGCGT
This sequence comes from Megalonaias nervosa, assembly GCA_016617855.1. NCBI lineage: Eukaryota > Metazoa > Mollusca > Bivalvia > Unionida > Unionidae > Megalonaias > Megalonaias nervosa. The sequence continues at coordinate 1,953 of JAECUM010059499.1, forward strand.
GTTTAGAAGCTAGTATTGTCTAGTCCGGCAACATTCGTTTTCCATGTGTTAGTAACTGTCGAAGTGCACATTAGACTAATTCAGGCTGATTTTTCGAGCCATAGGATCAGTCGTTTGGGTTAGCTGTTTGTGTGGTTAGGTCATGTACAATTTCTTCTTGAACAATATCCCCAGAAATTTCGGCCACAGTACACGAAATTAACATGTAGGTATGCCAACATTCTCTCCACTGCGCGTGTTGCAAATGCAAACAACTTCACCTTACACCTGTCACTCTCTCAGAAGTAAATACTATCTATAGAATGACCCCATAGTCCCCATCCCACCCCCACCCCAATGCCTGATGACCTCCGACAAGAACTTTACCATTAGTTCATCTTTGAGGGTACTTTTGATTAACACATGATTTATCAGGATTTGGATAGTTCAGTTCAGTGTCGAGAAACGAATGTAGAGACTATGTAGGAAAAATAATTTTGATCCAAGTCTGGCCATTCGGCTGTCATCCAATACCGATCACTGTCTAAACTGAATACGGGTGTGTTCCGTACAGATTTGAATGCAGCACAATCGCACACTTTAATGAACAGGTGACAACATATCGACAAATATTCCAGCAGTATCAACACAAATTTGGGGATATGATTTATCGGACTAGGTACAAATCAACCCGTATTATGTTGGAATCAGAAAATATGGTTCCAATAAGCCTGGTCTGACCAGTGGTTTATTGGGTAACGGGTCAGAAAGGACCGGTACGGAAAAGGCCCGGGTTAAAAAGGCCCGGTCCAGAAAGGCCAGTAACGGGTCAGAAAGGACCTGGACGGAAAAGGCCCGGGTTAAAAAGGACCGTTTAAAAGATTGATTAATAATAATAATAATAATAATAATAATAATAATAATAATAACAATTACAACAACAATAAGAATAAGAAGAAGACAGCTTTTCTACAATACCCATATCTATTAACTTCCAAGTCAAAGACATATATATATATATATATATATATATATATATATATATATATATATATATATATATATATATATATATATATATTGCTAAAACACTGAGCTGCAAAAACTGAAGCACTGGTCAGTGAGGATTAATACCAAGACAAAAATAAAGCACTGATAGTAAACAGCAGACCTTTACCGAGTACGCAGATTGTAGTACCGATATCAGGAAAGAATCAGCGATCGCATCGTACTTTTCACACTTCCTTTACCTGTTTTCTGTCACAGATTTAATTAATGTGTTAGGAAACTTTGATAATCACAATTAAGAAGCATATACAAGTCTCACAACTCTTTCCCATGCCTCCATTCTCAACAGAGCTTGATGTGTCATACGATTGTAACAGTTTTTGTAACGATTACTGAGACACTCCTGAATGAACTACCCCAGGCGATTATCTGTAAACTTCAGGTATATGGTACTTGTGCCTCTTTCTTCACTCTTAACATTTTAGTCATCATCATTTATGCTGTTTCCATTATATATATCTTTTAGTGAATTTTCCTTATTTTACGTTTTCTGATATTCTCAATATCTTCTACATGAATAATTTATGTATCTTTCAAATTACTGTTACATTATATAAGGACAAAGATTTTGTAGCTACTGACCTTCGATTACGTACTTGCATAATGATATCATTCCCATTTTGTGTAAAAATATGTAACTGATGTTTCAACCATTACTCATGTATAAAATGGGGGGGGGGTTGCACAGAGAAAATGTATAAATGTGCAATATTCATAAATCTCACATTATAGTTTTTGGACCAACAGTGGAGAGAAGCTCGATTGCTTTCATGTAATTTTCTTACAAATGTTAAATTGCTTCACGCGTGCAGTTCAATAATTGGACTTGCATTTAAGCATGTCTTTGAAATTTGTATGTTATTATTTTCTTCTGAATATCCAATAAAAATCGTCTGTTCTTTCTGATAGCCATATATTTAATCACGAGTTGTAACACCGTGTGTCAACATCCTTTTCTACCAAGATTTTTTTTTTGTCTTTTGATCTAAACTAGGAAAACAAAGGCGTGGAAATTATGAACAAATATGTGCAAAATACTAGTAATGTTCGCGTATATACTGTACTAAAAATGAACATCGTTGAATTATTAACATTATTCGTTAAGTTTTGATTATGAAATTGATATTTACGATACAGCAATGAACACGGTCCCCCTAATAAATGCATTTAATGACCATTTAGTATTCATAAGCACAAAAGGCCGAATGATTAAAGCAGATTCAACCATAGCCAAAAATCACAAGACCGAATCGACTCGGACCGACCCTATCGGACGAGAAAACATCTTTCACGTGACCTTTGGTCTACTCCCATAAGGTGTATGCGCATGAGCAGCAACAAACAATAGAATAATTACAACATATAATACCTATATAAACGGCAAAGTCTTTACTGGCGATTACTGATTCAGGTGCTTCTGGTTTTATTTGTACGCTAAGATTCTTAAACTCCTGTTGGACAAGTAAAGTCATTGCTAAATAAATCTATAGAGAGTATAGTATAAGCAAACTTTTGAAGATGGCTTGCCAATGGAAAGGAAAGAATCAACATGGAACTTATGACTTCGATACTCCTTCCTGTGAAGTGGTTTCCTGGGATCCTAGAGATGTGAGGGAAGCCACGAGCCGGGAAGAAAGGACGGAGCCATAACAAGAACAAAAGGAACAATGAACAATGAACTGGAAACGATTACGGACATGCATTCAAGAAAATGGATTTGTACCTTCGGTAATGAACTGTGAAAAACTATGGATAAAGCAAAAGAACCGTATTTGGTAAAGAACTATATATTTGTAAGATAGACTAGTAACGCTACACAAAGGAACTTTACCTTCTGAACTTTTTCAAGAATTTATGATCTTCAGAAATTTTCAAGAATTTACGATAACTTTAAGACTTGAGATATAATTTAAAAAAATATTTGAAATATACTTGACAAACGGACAGTTTCTATACCTTCAGACTGCTCACTTTGCTTATGCTAACTTTCTATATCTATTAAAAAACTATGGTTATGTATAGATATTTAGAAATAGAATTAAAGATTTAATATTAACAAAAATTTGCATAAATAAACACTAACACTTAAAATATGAATTTTGAATTAACAATTAAACTATGGTAAACATATACAAGTGAATTTATTTGAAGGAACATAATTGTGAATTTTGAAATAGAGAAAATTGTGCAGCACGTGCACATGGTGCTCACTGTTGAGAGCACATGTTGTGCACGTGTGCCATGAGCCTAAGGATATGAACTTACTTACCTAGCAGCTTATGCTATTGTATTTAGACTAGTTGAAAACTAAAATTTCTACTTCTCCTCTAATAAAAGATATTATGGAAAAATTATCAATACGTAAAGGAACTATAATCTAATCAATAACTTGAAATATAACAAATCTGAATGGTGTACATACCCTACTTCAAAATTATAAAATCTAAATTTCGTAAAAAATAAAACACAAAGCACATAACTTTGATTAAAAACAAATACACATAAAAACCCTTTAACTTTTGACATTAGGGGGTCCCTCAGATGATGTCAATTCTGAGTGGGACCACACCAATAACGCTAATGTTATTACAATCTATTTATCTTAATTTTAATATTGTTTTCCTAAATTACCTGCTGTGTAAATTTTCTCTCAACGACACACAAATAAGTTTCTGGTGGTTATTGTTTCATCTTATTTTTCATACCCGTCTATCAGTTTATTATGACTTATAGAAAAGATAAGCAATCCGTATAATGGCGTATGTTCAATGTATTCATTGTGCTCGGGAAGTTAGGTCACGACAACATGCGATTGCTTGTGACGTGTGTGGGGTTTTGGCAACATCGCACGTGCAACACTTGTAAGTATACTTTTAAATATATGCATAAAGTTTCATATTAATAAGACTATGCTTAAGCAATAAATGTAATATCCAATATTGCCACCAATATCAACCATATTTGATAACATATATGCGTTTTACCCTTAGAATTGGTTGCAGTCAGCCATAGTATGCTAACAGTCTTAATGCTTAAAACACACGTTTATGCCCTAACTTTATATATATATATATATAATTCACATGTGTGACAATCTTCATATTCACTTTTATGTGGCATAACCATTCAATTTGAAAATGCGGAGCACGAGCAAACACATTTATTATTCTTACGTACTCGACATATTCGCGAAGTCACATGTTCTACAATGAAACATATAAAGATGTCGGTGCTGGCCACTGAAAATAAAATTATTATCTATGAGAGTTTTGCCCATTTCTAACTTTTACAACACAGGGCAAAAAAGTTAAGAAACAGTTCTTTATTCAAAAAAATTATGTTTAAGACAGTTAAGACAATTATTTGCTAATGATGGTAATATTTAGCTTCATTTGTTCCTTTAAATCTCGTATGAATGTTTGACCATTGCATGTTTTAATTGTACATTCTACAGAGTATGAATCGAAAACATTTATCTAGGAAGATTATGTAATAAATTATTTATTCTAGGCATATCCTTGCTAACGTACAGGGAGGCTGTAAATAACAGAGGGGAAATCAGTTTTACATGCAGGCCATGCAGAGAATTGAATCAGGTATGATATAAAGCAACTAAAATATAAGAAATCATATTTACCACGTATGACCATGGCGGTGGTAGGTGAAGACAAAGACGAGCTGGTGAACCCAACTTTATTGTATATATAAATAAGTAAAAATATAGTTTATTAATTTCTACTAAAATTCACGGCGGTTATCTAGAAATGGTGCTGACAAGTCGTAAATGTATTTTGTTCATGATGAGCGTTTATTCGAGGCAAGTTTTGCATTTAATAAATATACTTTAATTGTTTACAACAGGTTCCTATGACCATGGTTGTATCAGATGAAGACCAAGACGAGCCAGTAGACCCGCCTTTATTGGAGTTGAGTGTCAGTGTTTAAACTTCATAAGGCGATACGAGGAATTTTATTGATACTTGTATTAAGGTAAACAACAGCAAAATTGTGTTCATGGCGTATTATGTTGTGTGTGTGTGTGTGTGTGTGTATATATATATATACAAGTACAAATACAGTTGATTAATTTCTCATACAATTCAGGTCGGTTATCCAGAAATGGTGCTGACAAGTCGTACCATTATTTTCTTCCTGATGACCGTTTATTCGAGGCAAATTTTGCATTTAATAAATATACCTTAATCGTTTACAACAGGTTTCTGTGACCATAGCTGTATTAACGTCGACAGCTTTTACGCATTGTACCCTACTGTCGAATTCTGTGCATGTGCACTTATCTAATCCTTACATTAGCATGTTGGTTTGTTTGTTTGCTTGTTTGTATCTTTAACGTACTTTTAACAATTTGAGTCATATCGCTACGACGGCTGCAGTTTAGCAGCTTATAGTGATGTCTAACCTGTGGGGCATCATGCCGAAGACATGTGGCGTCATGTGTCACCAGTCACATTTATCATGACACCAGGCCAACCAGTCCTATCTCTAACCTCTTCGTGCTGACCGCTATGCGAGGCAACTAGTAGTACCATTTGTTAAAGTCTTCATTATGACTAGGCCAGAGTTTGTACCCTCGACCTTCCGCATCCGAGGCGGAAGCTCTAACCGCTTAGGCAACTGGAGCGGTAACTGTAGCAAAACAAATTCCTGGGTTGTTATAAAAAGTTTAGGTCCGACAATTACTTGGTTACAAATGTCATCATTTATCTCACTGCAAAGTATGTTTATATGGAAGATAATATAGATGTGATGGCAGTTAATAAGTACGACATCTTTAATCTAAAACTGCCCTGATGTGGCTATTGACGGCATTTTTTGGGGTGGGGGTGGGGTAAGTGTCCTGATAAGTCCATCAAGAACCACCGACCTATCTTAAGCGAGTAGCAAGCTTTCTCACACGCAAAGTTTCAACCTGTCTGACATTGGAATCGAATCTGCGGAGGTGAGCTGGATCAATTCGTAGGGCGATGCTTTAAACCACTCGGTCATCGACTGCCTTAATATTTATATTTCCATAAATCACAAGTTGCCGTTATACATATGACGAAAAAAAAAATATTATCTTGTGCGAGGAAAAATAGAAAATGGAATGGTTTTTATTGTTTGATTTTTTCATAGATCCCTAGTATTGGCGAGTTGTCGAATGATATTCCTGTGGCTGAGTCTACTGAAATTGAAGTGGATCCATATTGTGCGAGTACGATTGTCCACATTCCCGACACAGACACATCATTCGACATCAGCGACAGAAACATTGGCCCAGTGAATCTCATTGAAGAAGAGTATGTATATGCACGTAATACTAGTAATATTTGCAAAGAATAGGAGAAACGTTATTATAAACTTGTTTTTGAACTCTTTGGTAATCATATACAAACATGAAACATGTGCAACCGCTATACTTTCTTAAAACATAAATGCAACAATTTTGTATGATTGCTTGCATAAAAATGTTTATTTCAGGTCAATGCACGATGTTTTGACGGTGACGATGATCGAGTACGTGGAATAACGTATACGATCCTGGAGGAATCTTCACAGAAACATACCCGGCTATTGGTGTCCAGTCTTGGTTATTCATATGGGGTAAAGGTGTGAGAGAAATGCAAAATTATACATAATAATGTTGTGTATATCTTGTTGAACAACTACACATTTAAATCACAAATTCACAATTGCCAGTAGTATGAAAAAATTATTTCTAAAGTTTAGACAAAATTAATTAAATATAACGTCGACTATATCATTATAATTACGACTGGCATAGTGTCCAATAGCTAGTGTATTAATTCCGTCCTCACAGTATCTCTTATCGTCTTAATTACTTAGTCCACGTTTTATAATCGTATCTGTTTCAAGTTTGTGATGAAATGTTCTAATAACATTTGTTTTAATAAAGCTGACATGATTGTTTAGCGCTGCTTTAAAATCATCATATTTCATACATTTTAATATGAGATTTCTAGCAAGAAAGGTTTCTAAACTAATATAAAAACATTTGTCGGAGAAGATAACCTTCTGGTCCAGAAACCTCTTTTGGCTTGAAAACCTCATCTTTTCAAACTACTTTGCCTGCCTACCTCACAACTGCATGGTTTCTCCTTATTACATTTCCGTGACGTAGCGCTGGTACTTAAATATTACACATGGTGTCACACAATCAGTCCACACGATTAGATTTTAATAGGGACTATTTGGCTCCAGAGACACTTATGCGGCTCTGACCTGAGCTCTCTAAAACTAAACCAAGCCATCATAAAAAATAAATTTTTGGTGTGTTTCATATCGAAGAGATCATATCATGCATTGGCTTATTAATGAAGAGGATTGCAGTAAAATGACAAATGTCTTATATCCAGTTTGTAATTAAACTTTGTCTCTTTTTGTATTTGTAACTTGTGGCAATCATTGTGATATGGCCACTAAAATGCCTCTAACAAAGCTATACTTTGAACTATATTATGCAGTATGAGAGGACGAAGTTATCAATATTTTATTACATGAATGGCATTGATAACGATGATCTATCTGTTCTGATTTTTTCAGCTGAATGAGGACTACATCAACGCTCCTGACTTCCTGGTAGCAGACATCAGAGTGGATGGGGAGCGACACTTCCTGCTGGCAACTGAATATCAGTTAGGACTTTTGCGCGAGGCGAAACGGTGGTACATGGATGGAACGTTTAAGGTAAATCATCACGTTGTATTCATTAGTATTTGATGTACTAGTACCAGTTATTGCTCAACTCCAGATTTTGTCGGTTTTCAATTTATAATAGCACCCAGTAACAGCCTTCAGGCCCATTTAGTAAGTATGGTTATAACTTCCAGGTCCTTGGTGAGCCTTTCAGACAACAGGGGCAGCTCATGTCCATCCATGCCTTCATCGAAAGGAATGGCGCACAGAAGCAGCTGCCGCTTGTATTTTGTCTAATGAGCCGGAAGACGAAGTCAGACTACCTGGCTGTAAGCTATTATGTTCAAGCTTTCTTTCTCTCTACCTGTTAAAAAATTCATTGACATTTCCAACATGTTTATTGGATAAATAAGTGATAGATAGAATAAACAGTAACAAAATAAACAATCTCTGTGATGAGACTATGTCGTGTACGGTATCGTTGGAAACATTAAAAATATTTCTTGATTGGTTATTAAGAAAAAATACTGCTGTGATAACGTGCGGCGATCTTGGTCAACCACCACCTTTTGTTGGACAGTCTCCCCACAAATGGTTAAAAACGTTTGTAGATTATTATGAAGAAATAACTGGTGATCATAGAGCTATTGATGATATCCTGAAAGAATTTAAAAGATTAATCAGATTACAGCCTGATAGGATACAATGTGAAATAGCACGTGAAATAATTCCAGAAACTCGTGAATTATTTTTGGAATTCATGGACACCAAATGATTTGATAGTTGCGAGTAGAAAGATAGTTCGTGATGAATTGCAAGAGAAAATATTTTTATTACATAAAGAAAAATTTTCAAATCTACCTATACCATTGTGTTATCGCCCAGCGGATACTCGACGACAAAACGTTGAAGTTGAGATTCCAGGAACAAATGAGAAACAAAATCTTGTATTGAATGATATTGTTTTTGTTGATGTTGTTGAGAGCGCGTTGATCATGGATAGATCTCCATGGAAACTAGGATATACTATAACAATGCATTCGTCACAAGGACTAAATTCAAGGGCAGGACACATGGGGCTGGGCTTCTACCGGTTAGTGCCACTGCTGCGGAGGGAGGCCGATCTGGTGCGCTTAGCCGTTCAGTGTAACGACCTAGGACGTGAGAGACGAAGCTACAGAATAGAAAAATCATTAAATGCACTTTGGGACCAGTACATGCATCACGAGATCAAAACTTCAAAAGTTTTTGAGCTCCGTCGGCGAGCT
>JAECUM010059505.1:0-10759 GCA_016617855.1 Megalonaias nervosa
ATGAAAGCTATTGACGTTGTTCGTGATAAAGGTATTGGTGCTGTTGGTGATATTGCCTGTAAAGCATTCTCAGCAATCAAGGATAGACTAGCACGATTAATAAGACGAAAACCGCAGGTGGTCCGACCTCAGCCAGTAAAATTACCCAGTCCCGAAGTTATGCCTGCAAATGTTAGTAAAATAATCAATCAAGCTGCGAATCAAAAACTAGCAGCAATGGCTGGTGTACCAATATCAGAAAAAGAAAAAAAATATAACTGCTAGTCTTATAGCAGGGAGTGGTCTTCGTGTTAGACGATAACAAATATAATAAAATGTTCAAACGTATATCTGATCCCGCATTCGACATGGACGCACCAGTACTCAAGAATGAGTCTGTGCGCGATTATCAGTATTATTTTTATGACGCACGACAACCAAATCAGCGTGGGCGAATTGAATTACAAGTTCAAGACACAAGCAGATATTTCTTACCCGCTGAAGCATTTATTGAAGTAGAAGGTGAAATTCTGGAAACAGATGATACCGAATATGGAGTTGATGTTAGGGTTGGTTTGTTAATAATGGCATCATGGCGTTGTTCGACAGTGCTACTTATATCATCGACAGAAGCAAAATTGAAACAATTCAGAAAGACGTCGACGTTGCCACGACGATACTTGGCCTTGCAAGATACAGCGGCGATTATTCAAGATCAGATGGTCCGTCATTGATGTTTGTGAAGGACACTTCTGACCACTCTGACAACAGACAGTATGATATATGACGAGCAAGAACCAAGGCCGGCGCTGCTGACGCTGATGTGGAAAACATGATTATTAGCGTTAATCCAGAGATTCAACTTAGGATTTGCAGCGCGTCGATCAATGATGAAAGGTGGAAGAAGAAGATTTTCATATGCAATTCCACTGTCTCATATCTTTGGATTTTGCAGAAATGTCAGAAAGGTTATTTTCGGAACCAATCATACAGTTGAACTTATAAGAAAGGCTACCGACGATGATGCAATCTGGCGACCTACTGGTGATGCTGGTCAAGTAATACTAACAAAACTTTCATTGTGGATGCCAACAATGATACCATCACTCACTGAAGAACAACGGCTACTCTCTTTTATGGACTCAGGTGGTAAATCAACATTATCATGGTTGACGATGACCACAGATAGTGTTCAAAGTACAATTAATGGTTTATTCACATGGCAGATATCATCACAGCAAGGTGTCTCTGCACCGAGATATATATTTGTTGCTTTGCTAGATGCTGCACGAGTAAACTCACAAACACGAAGTACAATGATATTTGACAAACTTGGTGTTACTGAAGTTTTACTGAGAATAAATAGACATCAAGAACCTTCCGAAGATATATTATTGAATATTGAAAATAATCATGTTGCGCGTGCATATCATCGTTTGATGACGTTCATGGGACGTGATCAAAATATTGATTCTGGTCTACAAATATCACAACTAGATTTTACAACGCTGTATCCGATCTATTATTTCTCACTGGAACATTTGGATTTAGTTAGGCAATCTGTCGTTGATATACACTTTCCAGCTCGTCTTGCAAGAGGAGCAATTGCTATTGCTGATTATAGAGCAATTGCTGGTATACTCTCAGATAAAACAATGTTGCTTGAACGTGTTGGCGGACGAATGAAAGTCATTGATGCCCCAGTCAAAAACATGTAATTAAATCGATCATGATATTATAATGTCACATCATCATGTTAGTGTTACTCTGACTCCTGGTCAGATTAAAAAAGCACAATCAGTGTCAAAAACGAATTCGGTAATAAAAATATTGCTGAAATCAGCACAGAACGCAGGTGGTCCAAATAAACTATCACTGACAGAACGTCAACTCAGGCACTAAAATGACGCCAAACTATCAAAGACCGGTGTACGAATTGATCTTTCTGCCGGCGCCGTTAGTGACACTGCCAAGATGGGTGGTATGTTTCCACTTCTTGCAGCTATACCAGTATTGATCGCCTCAGTGGCTCCGGCGGTCACAAAAGCAGCTGCACTCGGTGCTGTTGGAAATGCCGCTGAGATGGCATTAAAGAAAGCAACAGGACATGGAATAAAAACTTCCCAAAAAGATCAGCATGGAAAAAAAACTTCCAAACAAAAAATTCAACAGAGAAAGGTCTAAGACTGCCAGGAACCCCTCGTTCATGGTACGGTCAATCAACGGGGAAAGGTGTAAGACTGTCCGGGACACATCGTTGATACTTCCCATGTCCAATTTTGATTTACTTGATGCTGCTAAGCGATTAAATATAAAAAAAACTTCAGAGGTGTTTTTATGCGTGATCTATTACCAAAACAACCAAATCGTGTTGAGACCGGTATCATAAATCTCGATGGAAGTTCTGTTCCAGGTACTCATTGGGTTGCATACACGATTGATCCACGTGGAATTATTTAGTTTGATTCGTACGGGTAGGCACCACAGAAGGAATTTTTAAAATATGTCGGCAGTGTACATAGTACGCCAATCTGGTATTCAACATTACCAGCACAAACAATAACTGATCCGCCAATATGTGGCCGTGAAGTAATTGCTGTACTCGACGCTGTGTCATCATCAACGAGGCCGCCTAATAAAGTCGTGCACGAGTATACCACGTCGCCCAACATTTTAAACAGGCCTTAGTGAATATACAATGGTAGATATTTTCGGAAGATCTTCTTGGAGTCTCAAACCGCAAGTGACTTATCCAAATACGTAATACTTGAAAATGTCAAGGACAAGATAGCAAATCTTTTGTGCCTCGTAGATATGTACCAAAATGAAGTTGTTGTTTTACAGGACCAACAAGGACGATTAAAGACGAGCAACATCCCGTTGACAGATATTATTCTGCGAGTTTCAGATGCAACCGAAAATAACTTAGCGGTATTTACTAAGAACGGTAAAATTAAAGACTCGGAGGAATAAGTGTTAACACTCATGGAAGAGACTGTTGGACGCATCATAAGAATTGGAGATATTATGTATGGCGATCTCAATATGAGCAGAAATAAAATTGTTAATGTGAGAGAACCAAAATCAGACGATGATGTGGCAGCGAAAAGACACGTAGACAGCAACAACACCACGATCAGAACTGAGATCGATGATCGTTTATTATTCGCCGGTGATACAACGACTGGTTCTCTCAATATGGCTAACAATAAAATTACTGGTCTTAAAGAACCAGAATCAAACGATGACGCTGCAACGAAGAAATATGTCGATAATAAAAACATTCCGACGATGACTTTGCCGATAACAATCAATGATGGAATGACCACATTTAGATCTGATTTTTCTACTCACGTACAAACGTTTTGAATTTTCGTAGAAACGTAAATAGAGCTATTAATGAACTTTTTTGGAAATAAAAAAGATTACCGATGTCATCAAAGAGATTACCGATCATATAGTTCCTGTACATGCAGTAGCGTCTGAAACAACATTATGGGAACCACTCAATAAATCCATCAAACATCGTGTTAAGGTTGGAGGTATATTCAGATTTTCAATACTCGGCGCTACAACATTCACAATAAATACAACACTTTCACTGCAACCTCTTTATCAAATTAGTGGATCCTCCGGATCTATGTTATTAGTGTTGGAGTGCGACGACGAGGAAACATTCGTGGTGGAACCAGACGAAAAAACCTCGGCTTGATTTACTATTGGTGTCTTGAATTAGTCGTTGAACTACCACCTACCTAAATTATATAATGAACCAATCGATCGACTTTGTTGCAGCGCAACGTTTTAGATACGAACAAGTGTGTTTGTTACAGATCCAGCTGAAAAATATCATTGACGAGTACACAGTAAAAATAAAAAAATACCGTAGACGTATCATTGTTACTGACATAATTGTTTATTCTGCATCCGCGGTCTTTGCTGGAACAGCAACTATAATCGGATCATTATCAGCGTCGTACGTAATAGCACCAGTAATAGGAGTTGGTATTACAATTGTAGCTGGTGTTGCTGGTATTCTTAATATAATCGCAAAAGAAATATCTACGTGTGCGGCTGATAAATTACACGAATATACAATATTGCTATCAGCGGCAACACATGCGCATGCCAAATTATCATCGCTGATATCATTAGGGCTCAATGATGAAATAATATCAGATCAGGAATTCACAGAAATGATTAAGGCTTACCTCGACACCTCCGGCTTGGCAACTGGAAATCAAAACCCGCCGTCTCCGACAAAGACAGAGTCGCCTTAATTTAAATCAGGAAGTAAATGATAATAATGTCATCAAACGATCAAAGATCATTACAGTTACTACAACAAATCGTCGCTAATATAACACCGCCAACAACCACGATGATATCAACGAGCTCAACTAATCCTGAATTCGACGTTATATTTCCAACGGCAATTCCAGCCAAAGAAATAGCATTAGCACAATTACGAGTATATTACAGCTGGCTAATTATTAGATCAAAGTCATTTGGTGGGTTGCCTGCAAATAACTCATTAATGTTTTCTTATAAAATTAAACCCTATGAAACTCCAGATTTTGGCAAGTTGTTGGTATTCCTACGGGCAGTTATCAAATAGAACAGATTAATAGTGAATTCCAACGCAGAATTAAATCTATCACGGGAAAAGAATCTAAAAGGCTTGCCTCGTGGGGAGATATATAATGTACCCCGCGACAGGGATTTCCTTGTCTCGGTCCAAACCCCAACATAGATTATTTTTCTCACCCAATATTATCCTTTAAAGTAAGAAAGAACTCCTCCCTTGTGCAATATAGTTCACGCGCCAATGTTTACATGCGATGCATTAATACAAATATGTTAATGAGGACTGTGGCGTGACGTGTCATCCGAAGTACACAGTTTTTATGCGTGAGTCAAAACAAAATAACAACATCAAACGTTGCATAGTTTTTAGGTATTATCACATTTAATATATGGATGTTATATGAAATTAACAATAAATAGTTAATATTTATTACAAGAAAATGTTTCATTTTCATTACTTCCAATTTAGAAAATTATATTGTACATAATGAAACTGTATACGGCCCACAGATCTGTTGTAGTGTAAATACATATAGCATGAGTGTCCGTGCTTGGGTTATTCACGGGTAATTAGAGATCCGTGCCACTATCATATATAACTCTCCTTTCTTTAGCGGAGGTGAAACTGTGTGTGACATACTTGTGTTGTAATTAATATTGATTGTAAAAGTACTTCCGTGTATAAAAGACCCTCCAAATACGGACCCCAGCTGATAACCATGTGCTAAACTTTCAAGTTCACTGATTCTTTGAAAATTTATTTTTTTGTCTTGGAAATATGGCAAGTGTCACAGTGAAATTTGTTTATGCATTAATGTGTTGACGGATAAATAATTCCTTCTGGCTGGTGAGTGCATTATTTGTCATTAAATATTGTAGGTATATTTTTGATTCAACTGGGGCGCAATGGAGATGCTTAACAAAAATAGAATAAAGCATGTTTGATATAACACATTTCTGGCTGTTACTAAGTTTTCTGTAGTTGTTAAGAGCGTTGGAAGACTATGAAGTGTATAGGTACATAGGCTGTGTGCATTGATCAGTGTTTTCCGTCATAGTTCATTTCACACAGCATTGAGAATTTTATCCTATCTGTAGTACAGTCAATTTTCAGGTCAGCGTCATTAAATGTAGTTAACAGTATATCATTTGTTTCACACGAAGTATTTAAAACTAGTTAGGTAGCTTTAGCTACATTTAATGACGCTGACCTGAAAATGTACTGAGTTAGGCCTGCAGATAGGATAAAACTGACTATGCTGTGTGGAACGAACTATCATAATGCCAAAAAGCTCAACATCATGTGCGTGTATGTGTCTGTCTCTCTCGAAATGTTTTGTATGGTGTTTTCTCAAAAATGGAGAGTCCTTAAGTTACTATGTTGTTTTGTTATATATTTGTTTGTTATTGTTGTTGTTGTTTGATTTTCGAACAACTACGTCAGGCATAGCAGAAGACAACAAAGGTTTATTTTTTTAAAAGTAGTCCCTAGCGCGTGGACACCATAACTGAGACGACTGGTATGAGATGACTGGACTGAGAGAAGAAAAGTAAGGTTAGCAAAACAGCTAGATTCCTCTGTCGCATGGATGAGAAATATCAGTCATCGATCAGAACTGTATTAGGATGGCGAGAAATCCCGCCCGGTTATCAAGGACCACCAGAGCCGCAACGAGCTGATTTCTCCACAGAAAAACGAATATTTTTAAAAATTCCAGAGTATCGAAAAATGTATCCATGGTTTCAAGGAGGGACGAGTATAATACCCACTTTCATCACTTCTGCTGGTGAAAAGCTTCATAAATTTAGTCTTTTTTTTATATATTTTGGTTTGACGAAAATAAAAGAAGTATGGTCTTCAACGATGAGTTTTATAGTTTTTCCAATAATATTAAATCCGGACATAAACAAATAAGCGATAATATGCGAAATTTATTTTCCAGTATATACACAAAACAACGATAATATAAAACAACAAATAGTTGAAACGATACAACATTTAAACCAAGTTGCATCAGACCTCGAATATTTAACAAAATCATCGTCAAGTATGTAAATTTCGTGGGGAGTGAATATTGGCCACCTGTTCACCCACCACAAAAAGTAAATATTCAACAATTATTTCTCGATGATTTTAAAATAACAGAAGAACAATTACTAACATTTGTAATACCAGTATTCAACGCAGACGACTTAAGAAAAACTGTTAACGATATCATCGATGAATACTATCCCAAAATTATTGCCGCATGGAGAATAATATCCCCCCAGCGATTATTCTCAAACATAACAATGATCCATACGGCGCTGGTCGTCATATATCACCAGGTGTTGTCCCAATCACATCAATGATCGCAGTCAGTTTGGTGTGTGATGCAATCGACGGTACCTATCAAGTAGATACTGAAAAATCCAGGCAGGCACAACAGGGATATATCTTATATTCATTTACCCCCGAAGTGCCCCCTGGATTTTTAGCTGTGTCAGTACCTGTTAATCCGGTTTATCTGCGATGTCAAAATCCGCTGTTGTCACGGATACATTTTAAACTTACTGACCAGGCCGGACACTTACTTGATTATAGGGAATGAACTTCTGGCAATAAGTTTGTATGTGAATTCGTAGCTACTTTTTGTTGGAATAAAAAGAAATAAATCTGAATTAGAATAAAAAATAAATGCTATAATCTGAATCAGAATCAGAATCAGAATTAAAATAAATATTATAATCTGAATCAGAATCAGTATAAATATTATAAGCTGAATAAATCTGAATCAGAATATATATCATAATCTGAATCAGAATCAGAATCAGAATCAAAATAAAATATTATTATCTGAATCAGAATCAGAATCAGAATAAATATTATATCTGAATAAATCGGAATCGGAATCAAAATAAATATATTAATCTGAATAAATCAGAATCAAAATAAATATTATAATCTGAATAAATCTGAATCAGAATCAAAATAAATATTATAATCTGAATCTGAATCAGAATCAGAATAAATATTATAATTTGAATAAATCTGAATCAGAATAAATAATATAATCTGAGTAAATCTGAATCAGAATAAATATTATAATCTGAATAAATCTGAATCAGAATAAATATTATAATCTAAATAAATCTAAATCAGAATGAAAATAAATATTATAATCTGAATAAATCTGAGTCAGAATCAAAATAAATATAATCTGAATAAATCAGAATCAGAATAAATATTGTAATCTGAATAAATCTGAATCAGAATAAATATTATAATCTGAATAAATCTGAATTAGAATAAATATTATAATCTGAATCTGAATCAGAATTAGAATAAATGTTATAATCTGGAAAAAAATCAGAATCAGAATAAATATTATAATCTGAATAAATCTGAATCAGAATAAATATTATAATGAATTTTTTTTTTTTTCACTGAAAATCAGACTAAACCCGACTAAAAATTGAAATCAGACTAAACTCTGAAAATCGATGAGGTAAATGGTACTCAAAAAAAACAAAAATCTCTCCTGATAAAAAATAAAAAATAAATCAGAACAAAAATAAATACTATAATCTGATTCTGCATAAATATTATTATCAGAATAAAAATATATAGTACAATCTGAATCTGTATCAGAATAAAAATAAATATTATATTATGAATCCGAATCAGAATAAATATTATAATCTGAATCTAAGCCACTTTCTTAATCCTTCTCGATTTTTGTCAGTGACTTCGTTAGTGCCTTTACAATCACACATAAATTTTTTCAGCTGTCGCACACGTGAACTCATAATCTTTTTTGTTTCTTATTCGCGTGATAACTCTGATCTAATTTTCTCCATCGCGTTTGCGAGTGAAACAAATTTTCGAATATCCTCATCAGCGACACAAAGTAGAGATTGTTTTACAGCCTATTGAAGTAATTTAATGAATCTATACTCAGCTGCTAGTGTATATCTCGAATCATATTTACGTTCCTGTAGTGCTTCAAAATCAATTGTGATTTTTTCAGGATCCAATTGTTCAGATAATTCTATATCCTCATCATTTAATTGTTTAATCTCAGAAATAATTGCATTAATATTTTCGGAATTCATTATATAATAAATATTTGTTTAAAATAAAAATATTTCAGAATCTGAATAGAATAAAAATATAAAAATAAAAATAAATCTGAATCTGAATTAAAATAAAAATATAAAAATAAACAGTAGCAATGACGAGCGGTTATAATTCCACGGGTCCTTTCATTTGCCAGTATTTGCCGTTCCATAGGGTTCCTTCATTGATGCCTTTCTTACGGACTGTATGGGGCACCCTTCAAGATTTTCTTTCTGGCGACATTATTTCTGAATGTCCTTGTGTAGGGCACCCTTCAATGAGATTGAGAGCTACATCACGCTACTGTTTAATTTTGGAGGCTCCAGTTTCAATTTCATGTACACCCCCCCCCCAATCAAACCCCGGGGTGAGTGAAAAACAATACCCACCATGTGTTCGACGTGGTGATGAGGTGGGGCTGGGTTTATTATGAAAAACTGCGAAATATTCGCCACCGTCGACAATGTGTCAGTTACGGGTTTAGAACTCTAGATCTTGAGTATTAGAATCCGCCACTCTAGCACTGCGCCACGGACCCATTCTTACAAATATATGTTTCAGAAATTATTATGAAGTTACCTATGCTGGATAAACAGGCAACCTACATGCGATCAGTATACTGAATAAATCACTATTATTGTATAATTGCGTTAACTGCAGTGTAGATTTATTTCAATTTCCAAACACCGTATTAAATATCTGCATTTAATAGTCGCACATACATTTCTGCAGGAGTTAAAGTACATGCAGGTTTACTGTATATACAACTATCTTACCAGGAGATCTAAAAATAACTTTGTTGGATTGCACACGCAAGCGGGGCGTGATTTACTGAAGTTACCTAACGGGCCAATTCCTACAAGTGATCAGTATACTGAATAAATCACAATTGCTGTAAACTGCAGTGTAGATTTATTTCAATTTCCAACCACACCGTATAAAATATCTGCATTTAATAATAGCACATACATTTCTGCAGGAATTAAAGTACATTCAGGTTTATTGTATATGCAACTATCTTACCTGTAAGCTCTAAAAATAATTTACCTGTATTTCGCGCAGTGGAGAAAGAGCACCAAAAAAATAATCGCGGCGGTCATATAATATTACGCAGCAACAAGAGGGGCAACTGCTTAATTACTCTACCAGAGAGAGCTTTGATTTCCTGAGTTCTCTCCGTTCATCCGGAGTGTTTTGCATACAACTACAACAAAATTCAAAATCGAGTGTAAATAAATTCGGGTTTGTTAATGTCTGCATCTTATACAATAGGGAGAGACTGAAATATTATTTTTTGTTTATATTTCCTTGAATACGTCGATTTAGTTATATTATTTGCGACACGTTGAACCGAAGGCATTCAAATATCAAAATATTTGCCAGCTGCATTCATTGATTGAAATATTATTTCTTCGCCAGTTTCCACGTTCACGGACTTAACAACCCTTGCTCGTTTATCGTGCTTACCAGTACAATCAAATTTGCAATTCTTACCCTGTATAATAGCTCGTAAATTACATAAAGAATTATCAAGTCTATTGCCATTGATGTGATCGATCACAAGCCCGTCTTCGATTAGTCCATGAAAACACTCAAAGATAAATTCATGAGATAAATACCTTTCTTTTCTAACATTAAATCTGAGATAACCGGTATTATTAACAGAACCGACTGTTTTTTATTAATCGACAATTCCTGACTACACCATCTCGAGATGCCTCATAATTTTTAATGATGGGATGCTTCACAAATTCATTTTGTTCCATTTATATAATAATATTATTGTTGCTCAGGTGAAAATCTGGCGAGATAGTCTTCGGCGCTTTTTATGGGAGATTCATTATCGACGCCATCGGTATTATTTTTTTTAATCATAATATCGTTTCAGCTCTCTGTATTTATTACCACCGCATTTTAGATACAGCTGCGTTTCTCCTCTAACCCCAATTCCACACTTCAAGCACGGTTTTAGTCCTAGACTCCCTCTACGAACACTTTGTATGTGACATCCACAGAAGTCATTTACGCAAGCCCTGTTACAAGGAACTGAAGAACCAATCATAAGCCACATACACTTATTCTTTGCTTGAATCA
>JAECUM010059507.1:0-15259 GCA_016617855.1 Megalonaias nervosa
ACAATGTTGACCTTGACCATGAGGATAAGATCTCAATTTGCAATGCAACTCATCTTCTGGTGAAAATATACGAGTATGCTAAGCTCCGCTGACATCAAAGAGCTGTTGAGTTATAAAGCAGAAGGACAAATTTTACTGAAATCTGAACTATTGAACTGTGATATTGTCCTTGAAGACAAGATCCACCCTCAATGCGGCATACGAGACACCTATTAGTGATGATATTTGGTTATACCAAGTTCTTATCCCTTCATCTCAATTGGCTCTAAATTTTAGAGTGGAAGGGAAACCGTAATAGCAAATATTCAGTATATAACGCCCTGACATTTACCTTAACGGTAATGTCCAAATACGGTATACAACACACGAGGTAATGACGACATGAATGCATGCAAAGCTGAATCCCTTAATCTCAAATTGGTTTAAAATTGTAAAGTGGAAAAAGTGTTGTAAACATGCAATATTGAGTTGTGACCATGACCTTTACAATAGGACTTCAAATGTGGCAACTGACACTCCTTCTAGTGGTGTATACTATAGATTACTGCTTAATCTCAGATGTCTTTAACGTTATAGAGTGGAAAGGAAAATGTGATGGAAATGTAACAATGGTGACTTTCACCTTGAAAGATAGTACTATCAATGTGGTACGCAACATACATTTTAGTGTTGATTTACATTATACCTGGTTGATTCGCTTAATAGCAAACAGCTTTTAAGTAACAGAGCGGAAAGAAAGAGTATTGAAAAACGTAAAATATTGCGCCATGGCCTTGACCTTGAAGTATACAAAGCTAAATCCCTTAATCACAAAGGATTTAAAGTTTTTAGAGTAGAAAGGAAAGTGTGATGGGAAAGTTAAAACAGTTAGCCGTGTCTTTGACAACAGCAACCAAAATCTGATACACATCACACCTTCTGGTGACAAGTCACAAGTATACTAACTTGTGTGTCGCAGTCTCGAAGGGTTTTTAAATCATAGAACGGAAGGGAAAGTATCGTGGAAATGTAAAATATTGAGCCGTCTTGAAAATAGGATCCATATTGTGGTACACAAAACGATTTAAAGTGATGCTATGTAAGTATACCAAGTTTTATCCCTTAACAATAACGACAATTTAATAAAATACAGTAGTGTTCCTACACCGTCGACTCGTTTGTAATAAAATCCAGCGCGTCTTGTTTTTCAGTAAGTAAAAAGCAGTTTTTTTGGTTGCAGTGTAACTTACAGACATCCGTAGATTTCTGCAGTGTCGTGATTGTCCGCGCCGGTAATACTGGCGTTGTGCAGGCGGTAGAAATGAGCCACGGCGGTCTGAGTGGTCCATCGCATGCACTTCATGACGCGGGGGATTCCCTCGTCCACACAGGTCAAGTTCCTCCACACTAACGAAAAGTACAGATTAGCGTTATCTTATAGTGAGAGTCAAATACGTCACTAAATACAGAAACAGGCTTTGAGAGAGAGAGAGAGAGAGAGGGAGGGAGGGAGGTAAACAATTTTCATAATCGACTGAACGGTATTGTCCTGGGGGGGGGCAGGGTGTGGACAGGGTAGGACAAATAAGTCAAAATTCCGGGGGCCCACAACAGTCAGGGGACCCACCGCCGAAGAGAAGAATTTTTTTTTAAAAAATCATAGGAACCAGGAGAATTTTTCTAGGAACCTCAAATCCTGTCCGCGGCCCTTGGGGTGGGTGGGTGGTTGAATAGATCAGCAAACTTATATGGAGATAAACAAATAAATAAACAAAAGAAAATATTTACTGTTGGGAACAACCTAACCATAACCCACCCCGAGCAGATTAACAATTTTGAAAACCATAACGATGGATTCATTTTAGGAGTCATAGTGCATCTGATGTATTAAGTCTTGGAAAGAACTCAAGTTCATATTCGAAAAAGGGGAGGGAGCGGTTCTTAAATAACTTGAAAAATCTTCTTCCTCAGATTTAGAGAACAGATATATTTCTCGCATTTTTGTAACTTCTAATCGCACGCCAATTAAAATACGACTGCGCCATTTGCAGAGACGCTTTGTTATTTACATTGCTTTGGAAAGGATGTTAACCCTTACTGTGGTTACTGGGCTACTTGGCCTTAGGTCACAATTAATAGTTCCGGTTCAGTACCCACGAATGTAGTCCCAGTCTATTTTTAGATCATTTTTTCCTGTCTCCGTTTGGTGGTGATACAAGAGTTATTTGTAGGCATTCTTGGTAAGGATTTAAAGGCAATTGTTTATTCTTTAGAATATGAGCTTATGGTGTGGTTGTCTGTGTGTATTTCGGCGACAGTGCACAGTGAGTAATAAGGCCTTGGTGATGATCCGGAAGTGAAATCTGTGTTCCATTGCATGGTGTTTTGTTTACAATTCAGCCTCAAAAATAAGCAGGTCAACCCTTGACAAGAACTTCACCGTGAAGTCATCTTTGAAGGTATTTTAGATTGACATATGATTTGTATTGATTGTCACACAGTGGAAAGTTCAGTACTGAGAAACAAATGTAGAGAATATATAGTAAAATTAATTGTGTTCTATGGCCTGTCAGTGCAGTATTTGAGTAAAGTTTAAACTGGTATAAAATCTTTATTATTAATGATAGACACATGAAATTTTAATATGTTATGTATAATGACTTTAAATATATAAGAATGAAATTAAAAATAAAAAATTGATTTTTATTTTAAAAATTTTAATGAAATTTTTAAAAAAATTAAAAAATAAAATTTTTCCACCAAAAATGCACATATATAATATTTATTGGGAATGATATTAAATGATATCAGCATGTATATAATCCTACACCATATACAAGATCAAATGATGGATATTTGTCAAATTTTATCAGAGAAAATATCTTTGTAAGTCAAAATGAGACCTTCATTTAAAATACATGAAGACAAAATTCTATTTTGTATTGTACCTTTAGGTCATTGAAACTATTTATTTGGGGTCCAAGCAGTTAATTTATGTGTTTATGATGGGGTGACTTCCTGAGTAACACATATCTGCTTGTATAGCTATCAGTAATTGTTTATAAACATAGTTATAGGGTATTTAGTGAGAGGACAGAGATGAAGACTTTATACTAGAACCTGCTCAAGTTCTCTACAAAATCATATTAAGCTGTCAGAGAATGAAATACAGGTCAAAGGGATAAAATATACTTTCCCCAGGTATATTTACCCTTGCATGTAAGAAAACAGCAAAAGGATGTAAGTTGAACACAGAATGCATTCCATTTTATTGTTCAGTTTCTTTAAGATATTGATTGATGTAGTGCGGCATTGTGGCCTAGATGATATTATGGGAATTCTAATGATCCATTTTGCTTTATGCATTATTAATTACTAATAATATTTGTTAACTGACACTCTAAAGATTACATAAGAAATATTCAAACAGATTATTTGAATTTAACTTTGTACAACTAATCTTAACATGGTTACATAGCTGACATGAACAAATATGCATATATTTTAGAATGTTTGGGATCAAAAGTTGACATTCAGTACATCATATAGGCTGACATAATACCTATAGTGAACCTGTAAGGCTCAGTTCTGGCTGTGTGCACTTCAAATATCCAAGATGTTATTTTCATCATGAATATGCCTCTGTATGGTAACATATTTCAATTTAGTACTTTGACAGAGTGCGGTATTGCAGCATCAGCTGATATCTGATTCCATTGAATCATTGAGCTTAATAACTGGTAACCAACACTCTTAAAAATAGACTAAAAATGTTCAAACAGATCATTTGAATTATGTTTGCACATGTGATTTTAATAAGTACATTGCATATGTCCCACACATGCAAATGTCCATCCTTGTTTACAAGTTTGGGGATCAGAATTTCACATTTGGTTGATGATATAGGATCTGTTGGTACCTATAGTTGATCTGTGTGGCCACATTTGGCTGTATTCACTCGCAATATCCAAAATTGTTATTTTCCTCATGAATAAGATTGCTTATAGTAATAAATTTTAATTTGGTACATTGTCATTTGACTTTCCAGTATACTGGTATGTACTAATGTTTGCACCAATGATCAAACCTCACCGTTCCAACATTGCCTTAAACTTGATGATACATACTCTACCTGATTAGTTATTTAACCTGTAAATGGCTAAATATGCTTGTAGAAACATCATCTATTTTTTAGGATGCATTTATCACTTTAATACATGCCCATTGCTTCACATTTCTGAGTGTCACTCTGTAAAGTTTACTATTTTTTCCCATGTTTGCAACCTGAATGTTATTTTGAAATCACCATATCCAACACATTTTAATTTCATTTGCCTACATCTTACAGTTTTCTAGAATTAAGTGAAACATGTTATATATTTTCAGGTCTGGCCTGGTATCTGGAACAAAGTGTTAGAGTTGGATCAGTTTGGAAGCTCTCCAGTAGTCCGGTGGTGATAGCAAGGTCTCATAAAGGACATGTGCAGTGTACTGCTATAAGTGACCAAGATTAGTTCATATCAGCACACTGATATACAGCACCTCAAAGACATGGCTTAGATCTTCATGAGAGAGATTCGCACCATGGTTCAGTAAGGTGGAACCTCCCTGAAACTGTATTTTCCTATCACATTGTTGACTTTTGTAGTTATCGACATTAAAATGGAATGCATTTTTGCTATAAAACATGGTAGTGGTCCCACCAAAACTTTAAATTTGAGTGCACTATTAGTTATACAAACAACTGCCCAAGTACCTGACACAATAAATGTGGAACATAGCACCTGTCATTGTTTCTTTAGTGTGTACACCTATATGCATCTGGATAGGCATATTGCAATTTGCTGCCAAAATCACTGTGAGCTATCATGCTTCAGTACCCCTGGGAAAAATGTTATCAGTTGTACAGACCCAAACTACCATTTGTTTTAAATACCATTCATTAATCAACTTTGCTGCCTTAAATTTGTCAAAATGAATCTTATAACTTGTGTGAAAATTTAATTTTTTTTTTAAAATTTAGTTTTTAAAATTTAAATGTGTATCTAAATTTCCATTAAAATTTAATATATCATTATTTTTAAATTTCAAACATATTTTCAGACAGCCCTTATCATGTGTTACATTTAGGTTTTTACTGCATTGAAAAATTCCTGTAATTAAGGAAGATATAGCAAATTTAGTTTTGGTTTCTCAAGAACACTTGGACCACAACTTGCACCCTGTGGAACACCAGCACTACACACTTTCTGACAGCTGTCACATGTCTTGTTTGCAAGGAAATTCCAAAAGACTTCATGTTTAAAGTTGAAATAAGTGTGGCATGCAAGTATAAAAGTTTGACTAAAATTGGCCATACAAATTGGGCCTTTCAGGCCTTAGGTCACAATTAATAGTTCCGGTTCAGTACCCACGAATGTAGTCCCAGTCTATTTTTAGATCATTTTTTCCTGTCTCCGTTTGGTGGTGATACAAGAGTTAGATGTAGGCATTCTTGGTAAGGATTTAAAGGCAATTGTTTATTCTTTAGAATATGAGCTTATGGTGTGGTTGTCTGTGTGTATTTCGGCGACAGTGCACAGTGAGTAATAAGGCCTTGGTGATGATCCGGAAGTGAAATCTGTGTTCCATTGCATGGTGTTTTGTTTACAATTCAGCCTCTCAAAAATAAGCAGGTCAACCCTTGACAAGAACTTCACCGTGAAGTCATCTTTGAAGGTATTTTAGATTGACATATGATTTGTATTGATTGTCACACAGTGGAAAGTTCAGTACTGAGAAACAAATGTAGAGAATATATAGTAAAATTAATTGTGTTCTATGGCCACTTGGCCGGATTCTGGCGGATTGCGAGAACTGAAGACAGCACGTAATAAGCAACCTAAATTACGTAAGCGCAGTAGCAAAAGTGATTTAATCGAGTACCATAACGTGGGTATTCACCACAAAGGGTCTTCCACCATGAAAAGAACAACAATATCGAGTGATATCGAAGCGTTTTGTGTAAGGTTACATGCCTGTTACTAAATGTGCGCCAATAGTGTTTTGCATTAAAGAGACAAGCGGGGAATATTAATTTCGCAGATAACTATCGAAACTATGTTTTAAGTTCAAAAGTTGTAGTGGATAACTAGTATTTAATTTTCCTTCTTTAAGTTTATTCTGCACCAAATAAATGCACACTATGATAAAGTATTTATTCATATTAAAGGAATATAAATAGGAATTGTAAAGATTTAAGTTGAACGATTATTTTGATTATATGTAACTAGTAAATCTAAACTGCCTGTGCAGCTACGCGAAGGTGTGTATTGACTGGTAGGTAAAGAGTAATACGCAGAGACAGGAGGGGTTGCTTGCTCTATCTAACATCTTGTGAAATCACGAAGATGTGTCATAGCAAAAGTGGTTCTTGGCCTGTGCAATATGGCCAATGCTGCATGTTGGGCTTTTTGTAGGATTTTTCTTTCAATAAAAGAGTAAACATTTTGTTGTTTGGAAACATTGAAGAAATCCAGCGACCATGGTAAATGTTACGAATCCTTTGTTCATATATCCTCGTTCTTTTCTGTAATGACATATGTGCAAATCTGCTACGATATAGTTTTCCATTTTCTGGTTTTACGTTCGCGTAGCATATATATAATTCCCTTTGTGAGCGGTGTACGCCACACTAACGGGTGTATGTTCCTGGCTGTGATATATACGGTAGGGAATTTCACGAAGATAACAATACATACATAACTCCGGACAGTGGATTACCTCCTCTCGGGACCGCTTCGGTGGTCTAGCGGTTGGAGCGTCCGCCTCTGATGCGGGAGGGTGCGGGTTCGAACCCAGCAGAGTCATACCAAAGACATAAAAATAGTACCAACAGCTGCCTCGCTAGGCACTCAGCATTAACAGGTTAGTGTTAGGACTGGTCGGAGAGGGTGTCAGGATAACGTGACTGGGTGGGATATGATGCTACATGTCTGCAGCATCATGCCCCAGTGCTTGACATACTATAAACTGCCACACTGTAGACATCGTAGCGATAAGGTAAATGAATGTTACATAGTAGGCAAGACCTGTTCTTGGGTTCGAAACTTGGTGGGGTTTGGCTGGAAATCTTTACCTACATGAAACGCTTTTCACATATATTCGGAAACTAAATCGCTAAGTCTGAATCGTTAGGCGTATCGGATATATTTAAATGACTTGTGCTTTAAAAAAGCAAAAATGAAGAAATAAATGAACTTTTCATTGATATCGAACCATATAGGAAGAAGATAAGCATCTTAACAAATCGGCAATTTGGCTCTGTTTAAACTCGTTTGCATGTAACAATCAGATTTAGGACAGGACCCTGTCAAGACATGAAGAAGCAAAACATAGGTATGTTACTACAGAACCAGGTTTCAAAATATATTGACCAGGGGTCAAATGATAATGTCTTTGAACATTTATTTCACATGATGCATATCCAACAGGACTGTACACGAAATCGGCTGAAATACAAGCTGGACTTTTGACAGGATTGAAAATTTAACATTGCACACAATTGTATATAACTGCTCAGAGGAAGTTGAAACATACATTAGCTGAAAGATAAGAACAAACCAATCTTCTTTTGTAAAATAAAGAATGCATTTGTTTATTTTGTGATGCAGAATCTCTGCTAAATATATCAAGTTATCTTGTAGATATGCCGTCAATAAACAATTTTAATTATACCCTTATCAGTTTAAACGATATCCAGCGAAAGTTGAGAATATTAAGAAACTGAAAATAAATTTGATATTTTAGTAAATATCTTGAAATATTGAAAGTAGGATATGGAAATCTGTGCCAATCGACAGAAATGTTAACATGTTAATTGTACGTGTATTTCAATAAGTTGTAACTACAGAATTAGATAATACCACTGTCCTGGATTAAAATGATTTGACAAAATTTGCGTCATCTTAGATAAATAACCATAAATTTAAAAACACTAATAACTCTGTAAAAAGCTTGAATTGTTTCAATCTGCCAGAGAAATTATTACTTTAAAATAACACTAATTAAAGATCCATAACGTATTAATTGAAGATATATTAGTGTCAGAGGCAAACGCGTAAAGATGAAACTGACGCACAACTGCAGAACGGTGCCAACGAATACATGGAATGCCAAGGTCATACCTCGCAGGGCGTGCTGTGCCCACGGAAGGATCTGTTGTATGCCTAATGCCGCTACGACGCAGAACACAGTATACTACTTATACAGTGAAAACATTCAAACACATTCCATCAGGGTGTTGTTTGTACATTAAAACAATCCGCAAGAGTTATAAACAAGTAGATTGCAGAGGTGCTGACTGCATTAACGTATTTTATTATGCGATGGTAAAGATTTGTAAACTAGTATACGAAGAATTAAGATCCACAACATGCAGAGCCTATGGTGTTCACAGACCGATGATGAACAGCATTTAAATCAACAAATATGAGTTACATCTATGACAAACAATTTATATTAAGAATATAGTTCGCGACGGCGAAGTGCACCACAAAAGGTCAATGATCACTTAAAGGCAAGTATAGAGGTCCACCATCTAACGAATAAAATTTCAGATTTAAATACCCAGAATAAATAAAATTGCTCATTCATACATTTTCCAGTGATGACATGCGTATATGCATTAAAACACTGGTTACAAATGATCCAAATAAAGAAGTAAAAAATCATATCGAGCAATTAAGATAAATGCATGTAATTTAACAAGTATTTCATAGTCAGTAGGTTCGTGACAGAAGCAAAAGAAATAACAGTTAATAAAGAAACTTTTAACATTTTAATTTTTTGACTTTTCAAAATATAAGTATGACCCTACGTTTCATTAGTACTCGTTTACTTATTTACCCGATAATACTTTTATCTGCTTTAAATCCATGAAGTATTTAGTCGAATATGAACTGGCGAAAAGAAACTGCAATAATTCGCTTTGCACGTTCTGTAATATCCATGCTTGGCAGTGGACCAATTGCAAACCTTAATAACCTTTTGAAACCATGCTGCATGCAGCAGACAGAATATAGGTTAATGTTGTATCATAAATTGTGTTGAAAATGATTTCCATATTAATCGACAATTTATCTGCAGGTGAAAGCTATTTATTAACCAAAGTAATGTGAAATATTTAGCATTATAAAATTTGATTTTCCTTTTCCCTTTACTGTGTTCACAGTTGTGTCTGGTAAAATATAAGGTAGTAAATTGTGAACCAGAGGAAAATGTAATAGTTAATTTTGCAATTTCTCATATAAATTTGTTCGAAGGTTAACCTATAGGCAGAGGTTATGCCATTTGTTATATGAAACGTTAAAGCATCTCTGGTATTGGGTTGTGACACAGAGAAATATCTTTATTTCCTCAATTTGATATTATTGATTGTTCATTACTAACTTTAATATCTGTTACAACTGTATCAAGCTCTGATCGTGTGCTAAATGTACAACGTTGGCACAACAGACGTTCCGTGCCTGGCACAATGATAAAGATACTGTGAAGAAACAATTTTGCTTTTTGACAAAATTAACAAGTTGCCCCACACATCAGTAATATCTCCCTTCATACAAAGACTATTATGCTTCATTTATGTAAATCTGCATCGTTTATTCGTGCATAATGCCGTGCACTGGAGGCACAGCCTGTAGCTAAGGTACGTCTGCAGCTTGCCATGAAGTGTTACAGTCTCTTTATTAAAATTCAGTTTCAGATTTCGCAAACCTGCTCTAAACGTTTACCATGTTCACTACGAAGTTCCATTTTCATATTTTCATTTTTGTTTGTTCATGTTCCATTTATTTCCAAAGCAATTTAAAAAGTTGAATCAAAATAATTTCAAGATGGTTAAAAAGATTTGTTCTAGGCGGACTTACAAGTTTCCTTTGATCAGTAAAAAGTAATTTGATACAGTAAAATAACTGTTACAAATGTATCAAGCTCTGATCGTGTGCGAAATGTACAACGTTGGCACAACGGGCTTTCCGTTCTTACATTGATATCAATTTGCTTTACAATTTAAGATTGAGAATTACAAGTTTAATTTGATCAGTAAAAATAATTTGATATGGATTAACTCAAGAAAATTGATTTCAAGACATGTTTACAATATGATAAAAAGAAAACCATAACTGGTCATCAGAGAAGTAGCGTTTATTGCAAACATTAATTGAATTATAAAATCGAGTGAAAACTGGAGAGAGAAAAAGTTATAGATCATTGCCAGTAATACAATAGCGACTACAATAGGCAAAGATCAACAATGGCGACAGTTTCAGGATAATTCGCAATGTAAGATTGAGAATTTTCAAATTATTAAAAGAAAAATTAAAATTAGATACGAAGTTAAAAATGTTAGGTGCTACAGCAATTGACTTCTACCATAGACGTCAAATAATTAATAATTCCCGAGTGTGCTATCAACGGCTACTTACGCATTTATTAGGCTATTCCGTGTATTTTGACATTTTTAATCCTATAACAACAACAAAAATGTTTCCATTGGCGAATTACGTGAAACACGAGAGCCAGTGAAAATATATCACTTTGGTGAAAGAGCGGTTGTTTTTACTACCCCTGCTCCACCTCATATTTCTGTTGCACTTCTTCATGCTCCAAGTAAATCACAAATGTTCTGAACAATTTAACCAATTATTTGTTAGTGACAAAAGTAGCAGTACTTGTTATTATTGATAGCCTGATTAGTTTGTTGTATAAGGGTGCTGTCCAGGTATTACGTTTTTGGTGGGAATGTTGCTTATATTAATGTTCAATCGAGTAAACAAAGCAACGAACATGATTGACATATGCCCTGTGCATAATATATATTCCATAAACTATTTTAAAACGGAAACTATAAGAACTATGCAACTATTTGTTTCAATATAAATTTAGTTTATTTCATTAAATAGTTTTTTTTTTATGTTTCTCACTGGACAAAGCTGACACTTTTTAATGGTCACGTGCCATCTTGTTGGCGTGCGATTGACGTACACAGCGTGCTGCAACATGTACCGGAGGCACAGTAGTAGGAGCAACAAAGACCGTGCGAAGCACGATATCATGATCGTGATGCTTCTTCTCTGTATAGTTGAATCCCTTTATCTTCTTTATTCTCCTCCACAATAGCTTGTCCTACTGTCACAAATTGAGTATAAACCTGTGGAATAGTATCATTTACTGCGTTCTCGTTGATTGTAGGGTTTAATCCCAGTTTGTACGAGTCACTAGGGTTATTTATATTATTGTGCCTGATGAAACTACAAATTCTCGTGATCATATCAATCTGTAACAAAAATGGCATAGTCTAATTTCACTTTCTATTCATTCATTTATTTTTGAAACTCTGTCATGTCTCCTTTTGTTCTAAGACTGAGAGCTACGTTAACTGTTTAACATTATCAGATATATTCGAAATAGGCTATACAAGAGATGTTGTGATTTGTACCTGTGCATTTAATATGTAGATTACATAAGCAATTATTCTTTGATTCAGACTAGCTATTCCTCCATATGTTGATCTATTGCTATCTACTAGAAAGATACAAGTCCAGCCAGTAAGTTATCTTTCTCTGTTACAGAATTCATTTCATCAACTGAAAATTATCCCCCAGCATTCAACAGGACCAGCTCCATATCGATATGTACACTGGTATCTGT
Organism: Megalonaias nervosa; assembly: GCA_016617855.1. Lineage (NCBI taxonomy): Eukaryota > Metazoa > Mollusca > Bivalvia > Unionida > Unionidae > Megalonaias > Megalonaias nervosa. The sequence continues at coordinate 11,668 of JAECUM010059507.1, forward strand.
TAATAAGGCACGTGTAGATTCCCCAAACCCTTGTTAGGCAGGTTTATATTCATTTGACCCATTATCGATGCAGTATTTCTTAATTTCCGTTACGGTATCTCCAGTAATGATGTGGAGAAATTTTTAAATTTCTACAGATCGAATTAAATTATGTCACATATATAATATTGCTAGTTGATTTCAGTGGATTCGTACAGATTTTTTTTGCATCTCGAAATAAATATAAATTTGTATGCTGATTGGATTATTTCCGGTACATTCGTGTCTATTAAATTCCGGTAGTAATCCCAGATATCTGATATAAACTCATTTAAAGGGAAAAAAAAAGTTGTATTGATGCATGTGTGAGGTGTAGATATTCTTTCAATTTAGTATATTTTTGTCCTGTTTAATTTATTGATCGATATCTGTGTAATCAAATAGACATTAACGATCATAGTAAAGTTATATTAAACAATATTCGTTGTAGATCGTTGAAAACGGTATAAAACATGCAGAGAATTCATTCCACTTGATAAAATATATGTCGATATTATCAACAAGCCAAAATGAATCCATCTACAACGGGGTCTTTTATTTTCATCAGTCTGCACCATTTCTTCGATCCTTTAAAGGTATACATGTTTTCAAATTTATGACAAATTTGTGTCATTCCTGTCGTTGAGTTTAAACAAGTTATCCCACATGCCGAGCCACAATTTGCGATTTAAATTGTACTTTGTTCTCAGTAAGTTCTATCCTTATTCACGCCGAATCACTGTAGATTGGCTTTGACTTGTTTTACGAGATCTTCAGCTTTTACTGTAAATTTAGCCGAATACAATTTTACTGTTTAAACCGTCTTGCTTTCAAAGTTGCTACTCCTTTTTTACCAGTGTTATTATATTAAATATAATCTACCGCTCCGACGGCCAAAGTGGTTAGAGCGTCCGCCTTGGATGCGGGTGGTCGCGGATTCAAACCTCGGCTGAGTCATACTAAAGAATTATAAAAATGGTGCTAGCAGCTGCCTCGCTTGACGTGCAGCATTAATAGGTTAGCGTTAGGACTGGTCGGCTTGTTGCCAGGATAATGTATCTGGGTGGGACATAATGCTACATGTCTGCGACATGATGCCCCAGTGCTAGACATCACTATAAACTGTCATACTGCGATATGACTATTGTTAAAGCTACGTTAAAAATCTAAATCACACGAACGCACACACATTAAATATAATCTTTAAAACTGCATCTTTCCTGAAAGATTGTAATACATCTTTATTAATGCTTGAAATTTTAAAACGTTTTCTCTTTATGTTATTTTTCAACACCACTAGATTTTATCACACTTAATCTCGTTCAGACCTGTAAACGAATAGGCAGTATCTCTAGATACAGACATTGTTGCTGTCATTTTAAAATCATGAAATATTTTTGTCATCTCTCTGAAAATGTGTTGAATACAATGAAGCTGTCATATTAATAATTAATGATGTTTTTATTTAATGGTGATGCACACAAATATAAGTGATCTTTAATAATTTTCAATCCTACATCACCCCCACCCCCACCACCGATCCACCTTCAATGTTGTCCCTCCAGGACAATTCGCATCCAGAGACGACACACCGCCGTCTTTCTTGTCTAGCAAATTGTAGCTTTTCAATTTGTTATACTTTTATCCTTCTTCGAGATGTGAAGGAAAACAATCTCAGATACTAACTACTGCTGTCAGAGTTGCGCTCCCTGACTGGATATTGGAAACGATTGCCAAGCAAGCTCAGTTAGTCACTTGCGTACTAACGCGCGCGCGCGCGCGTGTGTGCGTGTGTGTGTGTGTGTCTTGGCGGCATTCCATACCATGTAGGACAGTCGGGGAACAACAGACAGTATGGAGTGATTTGTTGGGGGTAGGGTGGGGTGCGATATGGAACGTGCACGTTCCTTTCATGTGCAAAGATTGTGCATTGCATGAGCATTAATTTCTTCCATTCAGTTATGAAGTTACTTCAGTAGAAATGAATTCTCCGTCTTCTTTGGTGTAATTGTTTCGAAGTATGCATTCCGTAAATAAAGGGAAAACAAAACGTGAAAGAAGGGTTTTCATTTGCACCAATATGCAAATACTAAGCATGACCTTAAGCGCTCACAACGCTTTTTGTTTTTTTCGCTCGCGAAAAGGCAAGTATGGGAGTCTTAAGCTACCATTTGTCATGACAAGTTATTTACATGGCATGAGTAATTAAGATGACGTCTTTTACGTCAACAAAACTAACCACCAGTTGCAATGTGTTGAAATAACTATGCAGATATAACACATTTACATACTTTAGTTGTTATATTGTGACAAGACAACGTAAATACATAAATTTGCCTTCATGGTTACATAAGCATATCAACACATTACAGTCGATAACTCATTCTGTTGAAGTAAAGGACTTCGTCTACATATTAATACTTCCACAAACCCGAGATCCCGTGATATCGTATAATTAGTCACTACATACTCTCGAATCTCTCACTTATATACTCTCTAGTCCTCACAGCACGTATCACAAAATCTACTAGTTTAATTAATGGATACCTAATGTGGATGTTGGTTTCGAATTGGGAATCAATAAGGAAAGATGAGTTATATGTTTCTATTTTAACCATCTTCATGATAAGAACACTAAACATTCCAAACTAAATTAATTGTTAAACAAGTGGAAATACAAATTAAACACACAATGCCGTAAAGCAAACTGATTAAAATCAGATCTCCGCTGTCCTACGTGAAGATCGGACGACGACCGCTTAAGGGTCATGTTCTGGTGACCTTTGAATTAGCCAATGGAAATGCAGCTTTCAAAAATCTGAAGGAGAGTCAAATCGTTCGGTACACATCCATGCTCTTCATCCACACTGCTCAGTCTCCACACGCGAATATAAAAGACTTCATCTGATTGGTTGATAGGTTACCAGAACATGGCCCCTACGCGGTCGCTGTCAAATCTTCATGTATAACAGTGGAGATCTGATTTTAATCAGATTGTGCCATAAAGGTGCGTGGAACCCACATTTAAAATGCGAAAATTGAAAGCAACTACCGTATCTAAGCTCTGCAGGCACCGTAACCGTCTAAATCCAGAACTAGAAATATAATACAAAGAAGGATCCTTTCGAGAGAAAGATGTAATCCATTGGATTCATATTTGCTAATTTTGCTAAGTTACTCTCTACGTAGATAAGACCATGCATAACTTACAGGAAAGTCGGGCACAGACTGACTGGGACATCTTCATCGCTGTGTCGTAGTCGTACACGAGACTCAGGTACCAGTCATTAGTATCGTCTTCTATCGGCAATAGGGAGTTGAGACACAGAAGGGCCCTATCGTATATACTGTAATAATAATAATAATAATAATAATAATGCTGCAAAGATGACGTTGGTAAATAAAGTACAGATAGAGCTGGACAGTCAAAGAATCCGCCTCCGCCCCACCGCAAATGTTTCGAATTCAGCGATAATACATACAACATCTCAACATACGATAATCATATTCTAACAAATACACACTCGGACGTCAGCAAGAGGTGCCAGTTAAACTTCATTGTACATAACACACA